>JAJTUV010004026.1:0-48840 GCA_021653895.1 Mastomys natalensis | reverse complement strand
CATCGGGAGACTGCCACTATCACTGTTGAGGAAGGACTACAAATAGAAAGCCAAGGGAAGGGTAATGAGTGCGGAAGGTTAAGTTGGAACTCATACCACTGAGCACGGATGGACGACCGCCCAGGAAGGAAGCTGGAGGCCGGAGTGCATGGGGAAACTTAGTGTGGGTGGGGAAGGGAGATGATGAACAGTCAACAGACGCTGCATCTCAGTGCCTCAGGCACTCTCCTTCCCCACACAATGCTCAAAATGGTATCCACATGCCATGGTGCCATCTGAGACTATGCATCTAGAATAGCATGTGGCACAGAGTGGGCACTTAAAAATGACAGTGCTTATTACTACCGTTACCTCACGGAGGAGAGCGACTGTCGTTAGTTCCCACAGGGACTAAAGTGTCACTTAGCACCCCCTTATGAACACTGTACCCCTCCCTGTATCAGCTGGTAGAGGGCAGGTCCAATGGCATGCCTTTCTTTCTCTGGTACCCAGGATGGTACCCAGCATTCTACAGAAACTCAGACCCTGTGTGGTAGCTTTGTGGCGATTTCACTGTGGGTTTTCACGTCTGCAACTAGTATGTGATTGATGTATCAGGAGTACTGCTGGCCAAGTTGCAAATCAAGGAAATGTTACATTCATAGACACATGCTTGTTAAAGGAAACCAGCAGGGATATTAAAGCCTGAGACACCAAGTAGAGAAGCTTAATTTCCACCTTAACTATTGTAATGTGAGTTCAGAAGCCTTAACCTCCACCGACCTGAAACAGTCTTGAAAACACATGGAAAGTAAACACCGCACAGGAGCCATCTGTGTCCGACAGCGTCTGATTGACGTGGCAGCGCCACGCCTCTTCCTCGTCCTCGTAAGCCATTGGCTGAAAAGCTGCTATTATGGCGGACAGAAAGGGCGTAGGGAGAGGTGAGGTCTGCACTTCTGCAAAACCATCTTGATCATCTTCCTCTTGACTGTAGACATAAAAACCATAATAACCCTCAGGCTATCTCAAATACGCCATTCAATGGAAACTATTCACAGATATATATTGATTATGAGCAGCAGTTCTCAACCTGTGGGTCATAACCCCTCTGGAGGCCGCATGTCAGATAGTTACATTATGATTCATAATAGTAACAAAATTACAGTTATGAAGTATCAACAAAATAATTTTATGGGTGGGGCCACAACATGAGGAACTGTAATAAAAAGGGTCACAGCATTAGGAAGGTTGAGAACCACTAATTTATAGAATGCAGCCTAAACTCCTTAAGATGGTACAAGTAAATTCATGTTCTTATTTTAAAACTCTTTAAGTTCAAGCAACTGCCTTAATCCAAGTCTACAACGTGGTGGAGTAACACCAGCTACATCTACAAAGAATATGGATTAGGGCTGGGCATGGTGGCATGTACTTTTAATCCCAGCATTTGGGTAGCAGAGGCAAGTGGTTCTCTGTGAGTTCGAAGCCTGCCTGGTCTAACATAGTTCCAGGACAGCTAGGGCTATGTAGAGAGTTCCTGCCTCAAACCAAAACCAAACCAATTAATATGGATTAGAATGTGTTCATATTATGACCTACTTTAGATCCCTTTATTAAAATTTTATGTAGTCTTATATTCTTATTTTACTTGTTTGTGTGTGTGTACATGTATGTGTGTGCGTGTGCATGCAAACAACTACACGTGTACTCACAGGCCCAAAGCCCAGCCATGGCATATACTTAGCTATTTCAGATGCACCTGCATGTGCCTAGCAGTAAAGCAGACAAGGGAGTGCACAGAAGGGGTGGCTATTTTATCTTGGGAATTTATCATTCCTACACCAAGACAGTCAAAACATAAGACGGGAGCCATGGAAAAAGACCAACTTGTGTTTCACTCTGTCTCAGTTTTTGTGTCTGAATGTAACAAGAACAGTTCACGTTACAAGATGGCAATCTTACACCTAAGACTCAAGGAACACCCAGAGAGAAAGGGAGGGAAGATGTGAAGAGCCAGAGGACAAGGACAGCTGTCCTGGAAACTGTTCCTGTGAAACCTCAATCTTACACCTGCCTAACACTCCTCATGACAACACCATGATAGGCAGGCCAATATGGAGGCAGAGCGGCCAACTTCCGTCCTTTTCTCCAGCTGAAGAGGATGCTGTGTGTCTACTGAGCACACAGGTCTAGCACATAGCACATTTGGTTAAAATAAATCCCTTCGGTGATTTTAAAAACTTCATAAGTGAGTACTATAGCTACATGATTTCTATCCCACCCTCTTCCTCCTCCAACTGCTTGTCCTCCGCTGGATTCCCTCTCGGCCTCATGCCCTCTTTATTACACACACACACACACACACCACACACACACACACACACAGAGAGAGTACTGAGATTCCATTTATGCTACTTTTAATCTGTATGTGTTTAGGGCTGAGCATTGTGGTCATATATCCTATAGGGGCTCATCTCTGGAGACGGTGTGTGCTCTTTCTCTTTCCCTCTCCCTCCCCTTCCCCCTCCCCCTCCCCTCTCATCAACCATTGATTGCCTGTAGTTCTGTATCTAGGGGCAGGGCCTTGTGGTATTTTCCTTATCACATCAGCGTGTCTACTGGTGGTATTATTGTGTGTGTGTGTGTGTGTGTATGGGGGAGGCGTTTAGGCAGCCATGCTGTTGAGAAATAGGACACATTAGACAGTATCATAGTTCAGATCACAGAACTGTTGTATGTAAACTTACTAAGAGCCACCGGAACTGCCATTAAGAACTGTGTAATAATCACTCAATCCATAAGCGAAGTAAAGTCTTGACTGAGAGTTCTTCACGTTCCGGTTTTACATTTTGAATGTGCAGAGTGTAAGCATCTGGAGGAATCAACATATCCTCCAGTACCAAGAAGTGATCTCTCTGACAATCTAACTGAACATCTGACCTCTGACAGACCGTCACGGGAGCCTAGAAATTCATTCTGCTATCGGTTTTAACACTTGAACATTTGGTATCCTGCCCAGACAGGCACGTGATGTGGTGTGTTAGGGATGGATTGTTCTTTATTTTATATGGATGCTGACAACCAACCAACCATAGTATGCCTTATCTCTAAGAATGAAGACAGTTATGTTACAGACTAAATACCAATACTTCAGAATGCATAAACTGGACTAGGGAAGGGCATGTTGGAAAGGGGTGGGGATGAAGTGAAGACTCATGAGAGTCTGTGTGACTATACTCACCTCGACAACCCCGAGAAGTCAGCCTCTTCCTCCTCACACCGTTCATCTAACTCTTTCAAAGCCAAAGTGACGTCCTCTTCACAGATGGATTCTGGGTAGCTTTCAGGGGCCAGAGGCTCTGGCATGTCAGTTTCTTCTAAATCAAGAATTCCTCGACATCCTAGCGGGTCCTGTTGGTCTTGAATAATGTATGACCCTTCATCTTCAAAGGCTGTAACATGTTCCTCCTTTAATACTGAACTTGTATCCTGTGAAGTAATCACAGCTTTAGCAGACTTCAACAACACAAAAGAATTTTATCAATGCAATAAAGGACAACTGCCGGCATCCAGGTCTCCACTGTCTAGTCCGTACAGTTTTTGAATTGTGAATATATGCAACTGTCTTTTTAAATGGTTCTATTGCCTTTCTTTTTTCCCATTTGTTTTTGGCTGGTATACAAGAAATCAAGGTCTAACACATGAGGCAAACAGACGACTACTGTTCCAATCCCCAGCCCTGGAATTTTGAATTACAGTATACAGCCAACTGCTCCATAAAACCACCAAATATTTTTACTTTGTGTTCCTTCTCCCTCTTATTTACAGGATTTGGGTCTGACTGGAATCTATGTCCTTTGCTTAAATACCTTCTCTTATATATATTGTATTTCTATACAAGACAACTTGGCATTGTTACTTTAAAGTCTCTCTTATTTGAACCACTTAGCATCCCTTTCATTTTATCAGAACAGCACATTCTGGCTATAGGTAGTAAGATGGTTCAAGAGTGAATCCACTGATCCTGTGGGGTCGCACCGCACACAAGCCAGAATCAGACACCTGCCAGTCATAAAGGGCCTCAACTCAAACAACTGCATTCACTTTCCTGGTATCTGTGATGTGGAGAGTTGGCTTCAGGTAATAAGACAATAAAGCTCTTTCTTTGAAGCTTTGAAACCCAGTAGAGTCTCACAGCTAAGACAGAGTTCTCAAAAGACTATGAAACTTTAAGTTGGTAGCTTCTGAAACCAACTAAATTATAAGCTCATTCCTGTGTGATAACACAGGAATGGCTGCACACCTGTAACCTTGAGCGGATGGGTAATAATGAAGATGTATGCTACGGAGTGTAACAGTGGTTAGGTGGTCTCTTTTCCCACCCACTGTTAACAAGCTGACATAATGTGCTGTGACTGCCACAGTAGAGAAACCCAATAGATGCTGGCTAAATAAATGAACTGCCACAGTTAAGAAAAAAGAAAAACATGTCCAAAGTCATGTCCAATCATAGTGGGGGTCAACACTCATTTCTAATTTGCATGGATTGATCAGTTTGAGTTTCAACTAATAGTAACACTGGTTTAAAAGCCAAGATAAATGGTTTTTTTTTTCAGTAGTAGACTATATTACTTAATAAAATATTTTTAAATGTTTTTAAAATGGAATTTTCCTACAAAATGTGAAAAGCCAGCGTAAGTGAGGACCCCTGGATTAGCCTTAGTACATGCTTCCATAAAATTCACCCATGAGAAGAATTTTGAGCACATTCTAAGACAGATGCTCTGCTACAAATTAAATGATGAGTCTATGATCTTGTAATGGGCTTAGTCTAATATGCAAATGGCAAAAACGGATACTGGCATATATGGAGTGTAAATGGTGAATGGTATCAACCACATGCAAGTGTCGCCTGGTACCCAACCAAAGGAAAGAACATGGCTGTCTGGGGCAACTGAGACCAGTCTTAGAAGGAGATAGCTGATGGAGGGCTGAGGGAGAGGTCGTTAGGGATGGCATCCGAGGAAAGACAGCAGACCTCAAAGGCTGAAGAGTGTGGGAGAGAAACAGGAAGTGCATTAAGGAGACATGGATCTGCATGTGGCGGGCAGTGACCCTTGACCTCACAGAGCAGGACTTAAGTCTTCCCATATGGATATATTTACTATAGATGCAGGGTCCATCTGGAGATTTGTTTTAAAGACTTAGCTTATGAAGAAACAGCACTAGTAATCTGGAAATGTTATTTAACACTGCCAGCAATGTCCTTACGTCTACAATTGCGCTGATAGTACTTGTTTTTCTCTCCACATGTGAGCTGTGTTACACACCCAAACATGGCAGCATGAAACCCTCCCCCCCCACTTTTCATTAGTGTACACCTATATTTGGCTATTACTTGCTACTAAATTATAATTTCTAAGTGATATTTTATTAGAAATTAATATTATTCGGTATATGGCTCCCTAGACTTCACCTACTAGTATACTGGGTTAGTGAAGGGATTCCGTTGTTTATATAACAGATTCCGAGACTCAAATTTCCTTGAATTCCAAAGTCACACAGTGACAGATAGACACGCGGTTTGTTACTTTTAAAGGTTCATTTTCTATGTGCTATGACTGAAATCAAGTGAAAAGTTGATGTTTTGATGAGATCAGAGAGGGAGTTTTTTTTCCTAAACATTGCTTTTATTATTTTTAATTGTGTAGGTGTGTGTGCACGCACACACGTGAGTAAGTACACATGCTCATAGGCTAGAGGCACTGAATCTCCTGGAGCTGAAGTTACTGAGGGTTGGGGCTGTCAGTCATGACTGTTAGGACTGGACTTGGGTCAGCAGGTGCTCCTAGCTGCTGAGCCCTCTCTCCAGTCCTCCAGTGACTTGGTTTTCTGTCATACAGTAGCTACATTTCTGCCGTGACATGCCTCCTGTGGTGGTCTGAATGGGAATGGCCTTGAAGGTTCATTTCTTTGAATCTTTGGTTCCTAGCTGGGAGACTGTTTAGGAAGGATCAGGAGGTGTGGCCTTGGTGGAGGTGTGTCACTGGGGGTGGGCTTTGAGGTTTCAAAAGCCCAGGCCATTCCAATTCCAGAGCTTGAGCCTGCTCTCTTTGCCTGGAACTTCTAGGTAAGATGTAAGCTCTTAGCTGCTGCTCTAGTGTCATACTGCCTGCTGCCATGCGCCCAACGTGGTGATAATGCACTGAGCTTTAATCAAGTTCCCAATTAAATGCTTGATTTTATAAGTTGCCTTGGTCATGGCATCTCTTCAAAACAGCAGAACAGTAATTAAGACGCCTCCTTTACCTTTCAATTATTAGTATACTTTAAGGGCAATCTTCAGGTAAATACTTAGGTGTAGATTTGCTCCTGTAATTCGTAAGCCATTTCATCTACAAAAATTAACTAGATAGGGGCTGGAGAGATGGCTTAGTGGTTAAGAGCACTGGCTGCTCTTCCAGAGGTCCTGAGTTTAATTCCCAGCAACCACATGGTGGCTCACAACCATCTGTAATGGGGTCTGACTCCTGGTTCTGGTGTGCATGAAGACTGAGCACTCACATATATAAAATAAATAAAACTTTTTAAAAAAATTAACTAAGTATTTGCAGAAATTACTTTAAAACTAATTTTGATTCTAATATCTCAGTGTTTTCCTGTGTTTCTTTATGGGAGGGCAATTTTGGAACATCGAATATTAGAGACACAGGGAAAAACAAATCCCACCAGCCCCGCTAATAGATGCAATGCTGTCACTCTTAATGAAATGATACTATTCTACAGTAACTTTCATTCTCATCCTTCAGTATATAGTGACAACAAACCCTTTATTAAAAAGGAAAGAGAACGGACACATTGAAGAGCTTTTTCTTTGATATGATGCCCCAGGGACTTTACCGCACTTAGGCAGGAAGTCCATTAGACCGTTAAATATTGTTGGATGGAGCTAGGCTCAACCCTATAATTCTAGCATTTGGGAGGTCAAGGCAGGAGGATTACTGTGAGTTTCAGGCCCAGGTTACTCAGTGAGACTCCATCACACAAAGCCTAAATCAAAACCCAACTGGAAACAAAACAGCCAAGAAACAGACAAATACCCTGCATAGGTTCATAGGTTACCCTGAGGCCTTGTCTCACAGACTACCTTTCTCGTCACTGAAATCCACGTCACTGTTGAATTTCTGGAGAAGATTTAATACAATGACCACTTTCGCACATCTATACAATCTGTTTTGACTTGCTTATTATCTGTTAGCTCTGTTAGGATTCAGCTCCATGTCACCAGCTGCCTGTTGTGTATGCCCAGATCCTAGAATAGTGTCTAGGACAAGACAGGGGCTCAATAGTGCTGGCTGAACTAGGTAGTGTGGCGGCTCACACCTGTCCTTCCTGCCCTTGGGAGGCTGAAGCATGAGGACTGCCATGAATTCAAGAACTACCAGGGCTGCAGAGTAGGACCCTGCCTAAAAAAGAGGTGGTGAATGAATGAATGCCTACCTAGGTAGCATCTCTATTTAGGGCTCTGACACACTGCTTATCTTGACATAAGGTATTACTATGCTTCGAGACTGGAATATTCTCTAAGGGTCCATGCAGGGCTTACTCCCCATCGTGGTGCTACTGTAAGGTGGTGGGCTTGGTGGGGGGGGGGGGTCTACGTCACTGGGGGTGTGTGCTCTTGAAGGCTCTGTGGGACCTCTCTCTCCTCCTTGCCCTTACTGTTTCATTCAAGGACATGGTCGATTGAGTTGCTTGGTATTTGCTTCTGCCATGATTGCTACCACAGGCAATCTTTCAGGGATTGAAAGCACCAAACTATGATTCAAAAAGAAGCCTTTCCTCCTTTTGTTTTTGTTGTTGTTGTTATTTTGTTTTTCAAGACAGGGTTTCTCTATATAGCCCTGGCTTTCCTGGAACTCACTCTGTAGATCAGGCTGGCCTCGAACTCAGAAATCTGCCTGCCTCTGCCTCCCAAGTGCTGGGATTAAAGGCGTGAGCCACCACTGCCCAGCACCTTTTCAAGTCTTCTCAGGCAATATTTCAATGCTCATCAGCAGAGCCATCTCTTGAAAGGAACATCTGCAGGAATTCCTGCCCTCGGATGAAGTCTGTCTTGAGAGCGGTACCTGACCACACATCTGACCCTCTTCCATTCTCATTTCCCTCGTCTTCTGCCCATTTTATTCCTTGGGATACTGAACTCCCTGCAGCCAGCTGAACAAACCATGTTAGCTTACATGCCATGTCTTTGGTATGCTACCCCTGGGATGTATACCCTGGAAGGTATAAATACCTTGAAACCTGTCCTTTACCTCTGTCACCACCAAAACCAACCAGTTTATTACTCTCTGAATTTCCACAAATCCTTCAACATATTACTGAGCTTCTGTGCTGAATATATATCAAATGCCTTTTCATTCTTCCTTAATGTAGACAGTAACTCCCATCATCCCTAGTGAAATCGCAGTGAATACTTCACTGAGCTGCCTGCATCTTTAGAATTCCAAAGACAGGTGAATCAGGGAGCCAAAATGTGTCCATTTCAAGATGTATCTGCTGACTATTAAAGAGTGTGAAGACACGTCCAGTTGTCAGCCTAGTAAGAATATGAGACTTTGCCTTATAAAACCAATACAATAAAATAGCCATGTCAGAGTCTAGTAACTACATTAAGTTCATTAAGACAAAAAAAAAAAAAAAGTAGTAGTTTCTATTACTTACCAAATGAGCAAAAAGCACATTTTACATGTTTACAGCAATAATTAACATTTTAAAAAAGTATCTATAATTATCTTTTAAAATAAGAAACACTAAGACAACTAATACTTACTTATTGTGGGTCAGTCATTAGCTTGGACTCTGGCCTTTCTTCTCACAGGCCTTTTCAAAAACCATAACACTAGTGGTTCCAAAGGCTTTTGGTAAGGTTCATTGGACCCTCTGCTAACACAGCTAGCCTGAGGTCCTAACCCAGTCATAGCACCAATCACAGAAAACCCAAACAAAGCAAAAGGGAAAGGGAGGGACACACAGAAGCAGTCCTTCACAGAGTCGCAGCACCCCAGGCGAGGCCTGCTGTCCCCAGAGAAGCGATGGCACAGTAGCCAAGTCACGCTCTGCAACGCAAAATACTCATTGACATACTTGACATTATTTTTAACCTGTAGGCTGTTTCCAACACATCAATTTTTTTTTTTTTTTAAAAAGGGAAAGAAAAAAAACCACACACACATACAAACAACCCAACAGGGTCTGACCATTTTGTTTAAAACAACCCAACAGGTTAGAAATACTGAAAACAAATCAAATCATTAGCAGCATGTCAGCTGAAAACTTTTTGGGGAGAGAAGCGAGGGATATGGCAGGGCTGCTGAAGGGAACCTAGATTGGCCATGCACCAGCCCCGTGTCTCCCCACCTCAGGCAGCTGGCTGCTAGCATTATCTAGACAGGCCTCCAAACTGGGGGTCTCGTCTCTGATCTGCAGCGCGTCTTCGGTTGTGTTGCTGCTGGCGGAATCCTGAGACTGGAGCAGGTCCTGGCGCTCGTGCATCAAGTCGTCCGCCACACAGTCACTGTTTAGCTGCGGGGAAAAGATTCGTTCATTAGTGGCAACAGCCGCGAGCAATAGCGAACACGCGTCACCAGACATTGTATGGGTTTAGTTATAGAGGCCTTGTGGGGTTTGCTAGTTTGCCTTTCCCCCATCTAGTGTGAATCAGAATGGGTTGTGAATGGAGGCAGCGGATCCCTCAGCACTATGGAGCATGCAGCCACAAAGGTTAGAGAAACTGTAAATCTGTTCATAGCTGAGCTAATGACGAAGTAACGACTCGGTTTTCTCTCGGTTGCTATTCATCCTAGGAAATACCAGCTTTTGATTTAGAATACACAGAGGCAAATGCAGACAAGGCAGTTTTCAATGATTTTTTCCCCCTAAATTAGTATCACTGGGACTGTCCCTGCCCTTGTTGGTAAGTAGTTAGTTTTGCCCCTGAGTTTCGTGGGAACCAGCCATTACTCACTCACTGTGTGTTGGGTGGCTTACCTCCAGCAAGGCACTACTGTTAGGGTCTACTTTTAATGAAGGGTAACGTAACTTCCCAGAGTTACAAAGTGGGTAAAGCCAGCCTCTGAGTTTATAGTCACAGTTTGTATAATCCGATCCATGATCAGAGAGAGGCAAGGCCAGCCCAGCCTTGTAGCATACGGTTGGTCTCCATGGGTCCTGAGTCAATGTCTGTGGCCAGGAAATCCACCATCCCTCTAAACTAGTTCGATGGAACAGAACTTTTTTTGCCATGGTGAAGTGCATGGGTGCTAGACAGAGCCTGTTTCCAGTCTACTCACTAGCTGTGTGTTCTGGGGGCACTCCAGTTACTCTCCAGCTCTGCATTAAGCCTGCATGCCTTGCAGAGTCAGGTGAGAATTATGGAGACTAGTAAAATACCTTGGGGACCCTGGCGTGGTGGTGAATATTCAGCAGTCACTTCACACATAAAGGGGTTGGGGGGGGTGGCACTGGAAGACTTATTTATGTTAATAATGAGATGCCAAATAGCTGAGGAGACAGGAAGCTGACCACAGACAGACAGCTTGACACCTCGCTTAAAGCCCGCCATGTGCGATACTGCTGCAAGGGCTTGACCCTCAGACGTTGTAGAGCGAGGGACCTCTGCTAAAGGAAGACAGGCTGGAAGGAGACTTGGGTAACCCTCGCCAACACTAGGGATGCTTCTGAACTGTACACGCCAGGGTGTCATTCTCCGTGCTGCTGTCTCGAAATCCCAACCTCACTCTATGTGCGAATTCGGGCTTCTGCACAACCCACACTTTTCTGGATTGGTTGATGAGCCTTGTTCATGAGCACTCATTAAGTTGGCCACATAGCCCTTGGGATGGGCGCCAGAACGTCACAGAACTGATTTTCACCCCCTAACAAAAAGTTGTTTTTACTATTTAAAAGTTATGTGTAGGGGCTGGAGAGATGGCTCACCGGTTAAGAGCACTGGCTGTTCTTCTGGAGGATCTGGGTTCAATTCCCAGCACCTACATGAGAGCTCACAACTGTCTGTAACTCCTGTTCCAGGGGAATCTGACACCCTCATACAGACATCCATGTGGGCAAAACACCAATGTACATTTTTAAAAAGTTATATGTGTATACATGTGCAGATGTGGGTAGGCATGTGCATGTGATTGCAGAAGAGAGTATGAGGACCTCGGAAGCTGGAGTTATAGGTGCTTATGAGCTGCTGCCGGATGTGGGTGCCAGGAACTGAGCCCAGGTCCCTTTAAGAGAGGAGAAAATGCTCTTGGCTGCTAAGCCATCTTTCCAGTCTCCTAACTTAATCTTGAAGAGGACCAACGTTGTGTTCAATCCTATACGCTACATTCAAAGTGTGACTTGCACACCAGGAAAGAAAAGCAGCTGTGTACCAAGAGGTGCCAAGTGCCCTAGCTGATACCAAAAATGTGTGTCATCTGAGAAGCCCTAAAGGAACTGCAGGGATCTGGTTGGCTCTAGTCTAACACTACAGGCACACAGGTCAACTTCGTGAGTCTGGTTTTCGTCACGGGCACCAGAACACTGTTTTGGTGCGTGCATTTTTCACACAACGACATGACATTGGGCATGCAGATTTTTTTTTTAGATTGGAAGCTAAGAGTTAGTTGACGCCCCTGGACTTTGTGGGAAGGTGAGATTCATACCATCTGTGTGCGCGACAGGATCTGGCTTGCTGTGAGGGCGGCTTCCTCCTCCGATGACTCGTCAGTATCCTCCTGGTTTGTCAGGGTCAGGCTGGGGGTGCTGCTGGAGCACGGGTACTCCTGGAGGGATGGTGTGTCTCCCTTGTCAATACTGTCCAGCGAACGCCGGCGGACTCCCCAGTTGAAGTTGTCCATGCTTTCCCCCTAGAAAAGCAAGACACGGTTGCTAAGAACTCAGCCACGTGCTTATTGATGCTGCAGAGATGAAGACACCCAGAAACATATATCAAGGTGAGAAAAAAATTACTGAATGCCATATGAAAAGCAGAGATTCAATCAACCCATCTGTTTCTTTCAACGTTTAACCCGTCATCAAATGTTTATATTTATAGAGATTAAAAATCATTTGGGTATTTTTACTAAGTCATTTTCTTGATAATCCATCTTGCACTGCTGGGGACCAATTAGATCTACACTCTAGGTCATTTCTACTCTAATACACAGGCACGCATGAGACCACACAGAGGACAGATACCGGCAACAGAGACACAAACCGCACGACACCAGGCTACAACTTACCTGCAGCTCCTGGTTAGCAAAAAGGAAAACACACAGAGTTAGAAAGAACGAAGACGCACATTCAAATATATGCTACGCTTTTTGGGAAAAAGAACTCTGTGACTTCTCAAACTCAGAGACGGATGCCAGCTCTGGGTTTAGGTTTTTGCGGGAAGCCAACATGTGATTTGAACTGGGGAAGAGCTGGAGACAGACACGTAGAACAACGCTTCCGTGGTACACTTCGGCAACACAGAATATTTACAAAAATCTTCAAATTTCACACGGCTAATACTTGGTACAATGCAATAACTGACTCAAAGTACCCACACTCAACTGACGACGATACGGGGTTATAGTTACTTTTGTCTGCAGGACAGCTGCGGTTAAACACAGTGGTCGTTTATCAATAGGACTTAAAATCAAGATCATAGCTATCAAAATGCTACCATTACCAACTTCAAAAGAGGCCACAAAAGAGAGGATACATTTCAGCCTCACTCCTGTTAGAATTTATGCTATGTTTGTGCTGAGCCATAATTCTGAAGAACATGTCTTAACAGTCTGAAGCCGTGGTGTGACAAATTATCCTAAGCTGGCAAAAAAATGATTAATTTATATCCTTTACATGGAAGGGATTGTCTGAAATAAAGGTTTCAAAAATAGATTTTTTTCCCCCCTAAACAGAGGAATTAATTCTTTTTCAAATGGGATTTTAGATGGAAGACAGTTGTGCAATACTGACAGGTGAAAGCCAAACTGTTCAGGCTAGGGGCACTTCAGGAGCTCTGTCCCTGTACCCTTAGATTCATCCTGCTGTTGCTCATGGTGTTTTAGACGTTCTAGGGCTCTGCAAGGTTAGGGTTTAAAAAGTAACTTTCTTCAGCCTACATTGTAAATATGACCATGATGCATTAGTGGCACTTGGCCTTACAGTGTGTTTGGTGAATGGATGAGTGAGTGAATGAATGAATGAATACTGCAAGCTTTCAAAGCCAGGGAATCTTTTAGGAATGTCATTTGTTTGGTTTACCCATCCAATCCAAGTATTTCCTACTATTATTAATTAATTAATTAATTAATCATGACTGTATGTAGAAAGTCTGTGTCCTTGGCTTGCTTAATTCTGGGGTTCAGGTCAGTCCTCTCCTACTCCCCCTTAGATCATTGTGACTTGAAGTAAAGACAAGACTGCAGATACTTGAGTGTTCTAAGGAGCTACTGAAAGCGGGAGTCTTTCCTGCTGACATTTCAGAGGGCGGGCTGGGTGAACTCAAACACATCCCCAGAGCTCTTGACAGGAAAAAGGCAAACAAAAAAATAATAACCTTAACCGTTAGAAAAATGTCAAGAGCCTTTAGAAATCTGAATTCTGAACAAGAAAAAAAAAAAAAAAAAAAAACCAAGTAACTGCAGAAGGATTTAGAAGCGGCTCACAAATGTAGGTCGGGACACCGGGTCTCAAGCTATCCCATCTCCCTCCTGGCTGTGACAGCCTGTCTCCTGTCCTATGCTTCCTTCAAAATGTTTTTCCAAAGGATGAATGTGGACACACTTTTAAAAGGCTTTCAAAACATGCCCTTTTAGAAGATAAAAATATAAGAAAGAAAATGGGAAATATACGTAAGATAAGAAAACATAGGTTTAAAACTTCCCTTTTAAAAGTGGCTTAAGTCTATTGGCATGTGTGAGATTCCCAGGTTCCGGGTTCCTATCTTCAAAGCTGTGGGGCAGGCTGAAGTATGGGAGGGGGCGGAACACCTCCCTAGACTGTCTCCTGTGAACAGCTAACTCTATGACACGGTGGCCAAAGAGAACAGCTCCTCATGAGAGCTGAGCAGTGCACACAAGCTACCCGAGTTGGCTCTTCAGATCCTTACTTGCCCAAAACATTGCTATGTGGGCACATGAGGTCACAGAACAGTGACAGTCACTGGGCTGCTGCTCAAGACCAAGTTGGCCTGGAATGAAGGGGTAGGGGTGGGGCTGGGAAAGCATAAGGTCTCACAGAGTCGTGCAGAATGCAGAGCTCTGCCTCGGGGCTAGCTGAGCTGCCTGGGCTGACAAATCTGCTCTTTGCACTTGGATTTCCACTTAGAAAACCCTTAATCAGGCGGTGGATCAGTGGTTCTCAGCCCTCCTAAGGCTGCTATCCTTTAGTTCTTCATGTTGTGGTGACCCCCAACCATACAATTATTTTTGTTGCTACTTCATAACTGTAATTTTGCTACTGCTATAGATTGTAATGATGTAAATATTTTGGAGGTAGAGGTTTGCCAGAGGGGTCGTGACCCATAGGTTGAGAACCACTGGTCTGGAGGGACCCTATCTAGACAGATTCTAGAAACCCTTTGGGTGTTGGAAGAAACTGGTCCTTGGGGAAGTTGAAGAAAAAGTGGTTGGGCCTGCCAGGGAGAAGCCCTCAGGCACCTGCCAGAGGCGGAGTTCTAGAAAACTGAAGCGATCACATAGCCACATTAGTGACAAATATAACTATGTCTGAGCTGGGCATGGTGGCTTATAGCTGTCATTACACTTGAGAGGCTGAGGCAGGAGAAGTGGCATGAGGTTCAGGCCAGGGGTGAGGAGACTTTGTCTCAAAACAAAAAAAAAAAACAAAAAAAAAACAAAAAAAATCAAGGAAACTAATGTTTGATCAATTTTAATAAATATATTTACTATTAATTTGTTTAGCTCATGCTAAATAGACATTTAAATCTATGAATACACTAAAATGTAATGAATTTTTTTTTTTTTACTTTTTAAAGATAGAATGGACTCCTCTTTTATTTAGGTTCCTTCTGTTACTGACTACTTGTGGCAACCATATTTAGTTTGCCTTTCTTGATTTTACACTAATCTCCACAAGGGAGGATGCCACGGTCAGAGCTGGCTCAACCCTGACTGTCTATACACATCAAGAAGGCCCACGTTCTTACCTCCGCATCTTCCAACTCAACATCCAAGAAGTCGAAGTCCTTAAAGACGCCAAACTGTTGCTCACTGCTGTTGTCTTCGACGGCAACTTCTTCCTCTTGAATTATGTCCTCGGTGGTGGAAATCAAGCTGGCCTGTTGGTCTCCGACTTCCAAATCCTCATTTGAAGAAAACACAACCTGATGCCCCCAAAAGAAAAAAAAAAAACAAAACAGTTTGCCCACCATCTTCATCAGTCTGAGGCACCAGCCCCTCCAAAACCCTGTCAGCCTCACCCTTTAGTCATTTCGATTTCGGCTTCATGCCTAACTAGTTGGGCACCTGACCAGCGTCACTGCCAGCTCTGGCAACAGACAGGGCCATCTTTTTATTCCTGGTCAATACCAGGACTTACTTAGAAAAGGCAAGCACCAAGACACGACGCCTCTGGCCCCCTTCACCCGCATGTTCCTGAGTACTCACAGAGGGATTCTTGGGGAGGCCAGACTCGGGGCCACAGAGGGAAAGCACGCTCATCAGCTTCTCTCTTGTTCTCCGCTAACAGGAAGGAAATTCTAGTGTCAGTACTGGGTAAAAGGAAGATGGATCTAGGGTGCTTACAAAAATCACAAAAATGGATTCTTCTATGCCATGCCGACACCGCTACGTACCTGCGATAACTGCGGCCTTTTCCAGCTGACAGGGACCAGGGCATTGGACGTGGAGCCGGAGGAGGTGGACGACGTGCTCCTGGTGACTGCGATCACCTTGGCTTTCCCGTTCCTTCCCGCAGCGCTGTGCTGGCCTCCATACTTGTTCCCAATGATGGGTGTCTACACAGAAACAAATGCCGGCATCGACTCAGCCTCCACACCAGAGGAACTTTCAGAGGTTAGATGTTAACCTATCTTTGAGTTGTTTTCTACAAATAACCAGGAAAGCGGGTTGAGCAAGCCACGAGGGGCAAGTCAGTAAGCAGTGTCCCTCCATGGCCTCTGCATCGGCTCCTGCCTCCAGGTGCTGGTGCTGCCTTCCCGGGATGATGGGCTACAAATTATAGGATGAAATGCACCCTCTCCTCCCCAAGTTGATGTTGGTCGTGTTTTATGACCGCAACGGAGACTCTAACCAAGGCACCCCAACTGTAATATCTGCCCCCCAGGGACTTATTTTCTAACACTCAGCCTCGATGGTACCTCCTTTCCAGAACACACCTCTAGGAGCACACTGCTTATTCCCAGACCATTTCTATCTTATTTCCATTCCAGTCAGGCATCATGCGCTCATCTGCCTGCTTCCTCAGGACAATGTAAGCTTCCTCAGAGTCGGCCTTCGCCTTGCTTTTATAGCCAGTTTCACAGTACCCATCCCAGTACCTAATGCCAAGTACAAGTTCCGCTCACGTAGGCCTGAGAGAAGAAACGAGGCGACTGAGAGCTCCTAACAGAACTGTATCAACCGTGGGGCGTCTTACCTCGGAGATGTCAAAGTGAAAATCTAAGGTCTTGCCCGGCAGCTCCTTTGAGACGTTATTGAAGATTTTAGCGAAGGAGATTTCAGGAGAGCCTACGTCTACGCCGTAGGCCTTGGGGATGTCATTGGGGACGACGAGACTTGCGGAGCGGGACACCACCAGCTTCAGGATGTTGAGGGCCTCCTTCCAGTACGGGCTCTGGATTCAGAAGAGTCAACACGTGCGTTACAAGTGTGCACGGAGAGGAACGAAACCCCCAGAGCACACCACAGACTGTGAGAACAGCGTTGCTCTAAGGTGTCTATAGAATGATTTTCCCGTTGAGATCTTTTAACAGAAGGTCTTCCGAGTTACAAAACATAGGAAAATCTGAGTTATTATTGGTAGTGTTAGATTATCACACGTGATAGACCTAAGGATGCTCCCCCATTGGAGGACCTTGTTTTTCTCTCAGGGAGTACTTTATAAATCATTAATTTGGAAAGTCTTATGCAGAGACCTGGCTGTTCAGACAAAGAATCACATACATTTAAACTTTTGAGGCGAAGTTTTGGCTTCAAAGTTAAATCTTAAGTAGATGATAAAAAGTTTCTAAATATATTTATTTTAGATGTATATTAAATACTAAAACACATTCTGACGTTTAAAAACGTTTTCATTATTTTATCTCATGTATATGGATGCTTTGCCTGCACATGTCTCTACATCATATTTGTGGTGTGTCCACAAAAGCCAAAAGAGGGTGTCAGATCCCCTGGAACTGAAGTTATAGACTGTTGTGAGCTGCCATGTGGGTGCTGGGAATCAAACTGGAGTCCTAAGTACAAGCCACAAGTGCTCTTAATTGGTGAGCCATCTCTCAGTGCCTGAACTTTGTTTCCTGACTACCCGGGCCCCAAACATGGGGGTGGGTGACACTCTCAGGCACTGCTGATCTTCAGAGGAAGCTTTTCTTAGTTTTATATATTCCTCCAACATAATGTAGGAATAACTGACATGACAGATGTGTACGTGCAGAAGAATCAATGTCTAGCAAAGAATTTATAATATTTTTTTCTCTTTTTATTTTAATACATATGGGTATTTTTTTTTTTTGCCCTCATGTATGGCTCTGCAACTCATGTGTGCCATGCCTGAGGAGGCCAGAAGGCGGCATCAGATCCCTAGAACTGGAGCCATGGATGGTCCTGAGCTACCACGCGGATGCTGAGAACCAAGCCTGGGTCTTCAGGAAGAGCAGCCAGGGCTCATAAACACCGAGTTCTTTCTCCAGCCCCTCATACCCATTAAGAAACACATTAAAAAGAACACATGGGGAAAGCTTTTTAAAAACTGCCATCGAGCCACATCCCTAAGGATTCAAAGACATTGTCATACAATTTGATTAATTTCAAACTGGGGCCAGGCTACACAACTGTTGAAGTCAGTATTTCCCTTTGAAGATTCTACTGCAGTGAGTGCCTATGTTGGTGGGATAAGTGCAAAACAGCCATCTGTGAGGGTTCTCGGAGACTCTGTTCTCTGGATACTTTATTACTAGTATATTTAAATTATGTAGTGGGTGTGCGTGTGCGTGTGCCTGTGTGTGTATGCAGATGCTCAGTGTCCAGACCAAGGAACTGGGTCCACTAGCTCTGCACTGACAGCATTTGTGAGCTGCCTGAGGTGGGTGCTGTGGTCTGCTGCCAGAGCAGGACATGCTCTTAATTGCTGAGCTGTCTATCTCTTGATACTTTATACAAGAGTACCTTTGTTCATCACAGTTCACATTTAAACAAAGTTTGGTTTTCTGCTTTCTAAATATCTGGCACTTCTGACATACAGGCACCGACTTTAAAGTACAGACTTTCAAAGCACCTCTCGCTAAAGTTTTTTTTTTTTTTTTTTTTTTTTTTTTAATCTAACATATAATACCTCACCAACACAGAGAGTCAGACAAAGAACGATATATAAAGAACTGCTGTTTGCATACACACACCCTCTATAGTGTTGCAGACATGAGACGTAAATCTGACAAAAGCCCGCAAAACAGATCCACAGATGGTGCGCTTTACATAGCGAACGTTTTCTGTGTAGGAAATATTCTGGAAACATCACTGGTGTTCCCCACCCTTGGTATCTAAGATGCTTCAGAGTGTTTATGTTCATGAAGTATTTCAAGTTAGGTGATGCTGCACGTGAATCTTGTGGTCACTCACCTGTACGTATTTGCCAATAATCTTTATGATCTCCAGATTAAACTGCTTGGCAGGGGCTGCAGACAAGTCAATGTGACTCAACAGACTGTAGATAATCTGCAGCAGTGACTGCTGCATGCTGGACAGTCCCTTTTCTAACAGCTGAAAATAACATTGAAATGAAGACTTTAATCAGGTTGAACAAAAACTTGCAGCATACTTACAACACTGAAAAACATAATAGGTTTAATCTGTCAAGTGGCTCAAACGATCAGAGATTAGGAAACATAACAACAGGCATACACATTAATTACTTTCCCTTCTGTCAGAAAGGGTAACTGTTTCTCATGCCAATAACAGTCTTCAATAATAAATTTATAAATAAATATTATTTATAATTTTTAGGTTACAGAGAGAACAATTGCACTGCTATCACCAAAGAATGATGGGCTACCATTCACAAAGATATGCAGTAGCTAACTGATCTTGCACAAGATTTAATCCTATAAAACTGAATGAGTAACTGCCATCTGGACCCAGTTCACACTGGCCACCACAGAAGGAAACATGCCTTTTAGTTAAAAACAAACCCCAAAAACACCCCAAGAATATTTTATTCTCTCTTGGGTTTTCCTTCTTTCCTTCCTTCCTGAAATTCACTGTGTAGCCCAAGCTAGCCCCCAAAACCTCTGGCCCCTGTTTCTTGATGGTTATGATTACAGGTATGAGGCCAGGTTCCAAGTACGAAATAAGAATTGCACCTATTTTCCAGGATAAACACCATCCAAAACACACTTCTGTGTTTTTTTTTTTTGTTTTTGTAAGGAAAGGTTTCCATTAATTATTGTGCTGGCTAGCTTTTGTGTCAATTTGACACAGGCTAGAGTAATTCGGGAATAGTGAACCTTGGTAGAGAAGCTCCACCAGACTGGACTATAGGGAAGCTTGTGGGACACTTTGTTTTTAGTTAGAGATTGATGTGAGCGGGACCAGCCTATTGTGGGCGGCCAGCCTTGGGTAGATGATCCTGGGGTCTATAAAAAAGAAGGCTGAGCAAGAGTACACAGCACCTCTGTGGCCTCTGTAGTAGTTCCTACTCCAGTTTCCTGCCCTGTTTGAGCTCCTACCCTGACTTCCTCAATTATGAACTGTGATATGGAATTGTAAGTAAGCTAAAATAAACCTTCCCTAAGCTGCTTTTGGCCAAGGTGTTTTATTATGGCAATAGGAATCCTAACTAAGACATTTACTTCTTCCATGTCAACTAAGGCAATGATTCTAGATACTGAAAATGGGAGAAAAACATCCAACTTAAAAAAAGAACCATTTGTATCTCTCTTGATGCGCCCTCTACCCTTGGTGCTCTCTCTAATCACGAGCAACTTGGAAGACAAGTTAGTACCACAGCAGCTGCCTCTATAAACAGCCACTTGACAATTTCACCACCGAGCGGTCCACAACCACCTAAATTCACCTCTGCCAGGTAAGTCACAAGACTGAAGGTCGCCTCCGAGAAAGAATCATGCAGGTACCGGCACACCACGTTGATCCAGTTGGAACAGTCTCTGGAGTAGGTGTGTGTGCTGTACAAACTCATCATGTGAGCTAGGTTCACCAGCGTCGGGCACTTCTCTTCCACACAGACCTGGAGAACACACATGCTTATTCTATTTGCCCACCACTTAAACTGGCTTAAGGTTAAATGCATTTATTTAGAGACGTAATTTGAGATGCACATTAAAGTTTCAATGCCTTTCAGTTTTTAAAAAAAGCCAGAAAAGTTAAAATGGGACAGGGAAAGAAAGACCGAGGCACTGCCGGGAGAATTGCAATAGAACAGTGGTCCTCAACCGGTCGGTCGCAATCCCTTTGAAAACCGCTATCTCCAGAAATATGTACATTACGATTCATAACAGTAAGAAAAGTACAGTTGTGAAGTAGTGATAAAAATAACTTTATGGTGGGGGGTTACCACAACACGAGGAGCTGTACTAAAGGGTTGCAACGTTAGGGAGAGTGAGAGCCACTGCAACCAAAGACCAGAAAGAGGACTGGTGCATGCAGCACTCGTCTGGGTTTTACAGTCTATAGTGCTGTCTATGAGTTTATAAACCCTACTCGTGACTTTCTGTCTGTCTTGTCAAATCCCAAAGTGCTCTAGTGCCCCAGAGCCTAAGCTGCTTCAGGTGCACCTCCTGGACTAGTTACTGCTGACAGCCTCAGCCTGTGTGACAGTCACAGGACCACACACACACACACACACACACACACACACCACACACACACGTATGCGCTACATGTCTGTATATATGTATATGAGTACATATGTGTATATATATGCATGCATGTACATGTGTATGTATTATAAAGACTAGCCTTGTCATACTGTTTATTTCAGTTTTCTTTTCTATTTTTAAGCTTGTTCTTCCATTCACTCCTAATGCTGTGTTGTATCCATTTCCACAACTGCCTATAGCATTTAGTAAAGAGAATATTGCCTCTGAAATATGCACATATTTAACTATTTATTTAAATAATTTAATAGGTCAGAGGAAGCTGATAGACTTGAAGGGCCTCAAGTCCATCTCTCAGCCATTATCCACGCATGGGCTGCAGATATACATGTACAACTGCAGACAATACCAATATAGTACCCTGAAAATTATCTTATAAATTCACTGAAAGCAGCGGATCTCACCCATTATCCATAAAGACAACAGTGAGAAGATGGGGAGTGGGGTGGCAACTCGGTTTCTAATCTTTATTTCAACGTAGAGTAACCTAATAAGTAATTTAAAAAGTTGTACAATCTTATAATTTCACGATGACTCTTTATATCCTTGCTAGATAAATTTTCTTGAATAATAAATCATTCTTTGGAGATTTCTGTTTGCTTTTGAGCCTTGTTATGTAGCCCAGGCCAGACTTGAACTCGATGGGATTACAGGTGTGTGCCATCACCTCTGGCTATACTAAATCCTTACAAAAGGGTACTTTTTCCTCAACAATGATTTTTAAACACTTATCTTCGAAAAGGGAGAGAATTCCTGTTTATGCAATATAAAAAAAAAATGTCTTAAGAGTGAATTTTGACATTTGGAAGCACCAGGTTAAAAAACAATCCAGTGATTAAAAAAAAAAAAAGAAAAAAAGAAATGTTCTACAACAAACTTTTTGGCAAGGTTCCTGCCATAATGAAAGAGCATTGCCCAGCTCCGAGATCCGGGTTCACCACGGGCACCAACAGAGATCCAGTGATATTTGCATAATGAGGAAGCACATAATAGCAGAAAATTACTCTCAACAGTTCCGAGTGAGAGAATAAATTGAGGAAATCAATTTAACCCACAGCCTGCAGGTTTCTAAAAGCATACACAGAGGGAGCCATCCTGTGCTGCGCTCCAGGAGAAAGCACACTTAAAAACAATTTAGCAATCACAGAAAGCCTGATTTGAATTCTTAGAAGCAAAACAAAACAAAAAAAGAAAGAAATCACTGGGGACTTCGGTATCCTGATAAGGTCAGGACCCCAGTAGCTTTATCCTCAGGCTGTGACATCCTTCTGACCAGGCTAGGTGTCTCAGCGACGCCAACACTCAGCGGGGTGGCGACTGAACACATTCTGGCGACATCTCTTAGATGCTTCTATTTTCCTATTTGAGCTTTTTTGTTTCCTTAAAAGAACTCCAATTAAGCCAATGTATAGTTTCCCCTCATGTCTTCTTTCTAACTCCTCAGCTGGGGTTGGGGAGAGACCTTGTTTGTATTTTCCTAATGATGCATAACTGGAATATTAAAATAAAAGCCATTTTTAATAAATTTTATATCACCTTGAACACTTATCAGTGAGAATGCTATATATAAAGTTGGTTTATTTTTGGCAAATATTTTCCAAAATATTTCATGTCAAACCATCAGTTTTCCATCAAATTCTTAATGTTCTATTGAACTTATTAAAGAAATCAAGAATGAGAATCTTTGTGCTGCCCTTTTCTACTACCATATTCGCTTCTCTTTTGATTCCATTACGTTTCTTTATTTACTGTGCGTGTGTGCATGTGTGTGGAGGCCAAGGTTCTCTGCTTCTACTCCCCATTGGGTTGCGCAGGTTGGGGGCAGGGGCCTTTTCCCACTGAGCCATCTTGCCAGCTCAGGATTTTGGATTTTTAAAAATTCTTTTATTTTTTTGAGACAGGGTCTCATTCTGTAGCCAGGGCTGGCTTAGAACTTACCCTGTAACCTAGCTGGCCTCCAACTCCCTACAAAATCCCTTCTCGGCCTCTAGAGCACTGAGATCACAGACATGAGCCACCATGCCTGGTTTACTGTGTTTAAGAAATTAAGATATGTTTCCGTTAACCATGTCAAGCTGAGCAATCTATAATCAGCTATTTAAGAATTTCTTCATATTTAATAAACCAGAATAGATTAAGAAATTCAAGTAGGGAAGGACTCAATGTCATATTTTATTAATACACCCTTTATCTTTTCTGGTCTGTTTTTAAGGCAGGATCTCACTATGCCCCTTGGCTGTCCTACAACTCCCTCGGGGGGACCAGGGTGCCCTTCACTTGTGGTGATCCTTCGTTCATAGGCTTGAGCCACCTTGCCTAGCTCTCTGTTTGTCTTCTCCACGTTTCCTCTGTATTACCTGGCAAGGTTTACTTTCATTACTGCTAGCATGTTTCGTTGCTGCTTAGCGCTCTCTATGGCTCTGCACTTAGCAACGTCGCACCTGACGACGGGAGGTTCCCTTCACTGGACTGTACGTGCTGGCCTCGTCCCTTTACTGTGCCGCTCGTTGGCTGAATCGCTCGATTGTAGGAAAACTGTGTCTCATAAAAAGCTCTTCAAGAAAAGGCAATTTACTCTCTGGGACGTTTCTGGCTTTTCCTCCTGCGGCTCTGGCTCGCAGTTGTGCTGTCTGCCGCTGACCCCTCCCGGCCCGGGTCTTTTACAGCAAGTGCGTATTATTTTTAAATGTAACTTTTGTTTGTAATTGTATGTTTTAAGTTTGAAAATTTCTCCCAAGGGACAACGGCCGACGCACACATATTCGTACATGTATAAATGGAATCTTATCTTTAAAGAGCTGTTCAGACGGGAAATTATTAAAAGTATAAAATGTCAGAATCATATTTTACAAAATTAGGAGACATACGTTTTCAACACCTTAACAGACGATATAAAAATAGCTATACTCTGCTTTCAGAGCTGTGTGCTGGGAAGGAAAAATAAGAGAGAAAAAGACAAAAGAAAGTGTTAAAAAGAAAAAAGCAGGAAGGATTTTAAGAAACTCAAAATATACTATGGCTTGTCTTTTAGGGGACTCTGCACGGGTGGGTTTCTCCTTTTAACAGTTCTGTTTAGTCTGTGTGCGCCTGCATGCTATATGTGTGTGGGAGCTGGGAACTGAGCTCAGGTCTTCTGCAAAACAGCAGAGGCTCTTAACAGATGAGCATTCCCCCACTTTCTGCACATGCAACTTCCTCTGCCCAGAACCTTCAGTTCCTGATCCCCTCACAGCCTCTCACTCAGGAAGTCCACTTTGGTGGTTCTTATTTGATCTTCGGTATAAGCCTAGACGGGACCTCCTGTAGAGAGACCTCTGCTGTCTGTGCCCCTAGAGGGTCTGCCCCACTGCCTGGAGCCTCACCAGACGCTAGGCTGGCTTCGGCTTCCATGCCTATGTCCCCGCTCCATGGCTCACGAGGATGGTAGCTCTATCTACCTCTCTCATTGTGTCGCTAGCACCCGCCCCAGGGCCTGGTCAGGCTTTGCCAGGAAATACAGCAGTAGAGAAGAGAAGTAGGAAAAGGAGCAGAAAAAGACTCAAGACTTAGGAGGGTCACTGGAATTTGATATTTTTATTCACCAGCTTTGAATAAACATTAGAGGTAAAATTCAAGAAGACCAGCGAGAGGACCTGCAGGACAGGACAGTGCCTGCAGCCTGGCTCTCAACATCGAGGGGAATTTGCATGTGCAGAAGAAAGTTGGGGGAATGCTCATCTGTTAAGAGCTTCTGCTAGTTGTTGCATGAAGACCTGAGCTCAGTTCCCAGCTCCCACACACATATAGCATGCTGGCGCTCACAACTAAAAAGAACTGTTAAAAGGAGAAACCCACCCGTGCAGAGACCCTAAAAGGACAAGCCATAGTATATTTTGAGTTTTTTAAAAATCCTTCCTGCTTTTTTCTTTTTAACATTTTCTTTTGTCTTTTTCTCTCTTATTTTCCTTTCCAGCACACAGATCTGAAAGCAGTTAGTATAGTGCTATTTTTATATCGTCTGTTAAGGTGTTGAAAACGATGTCTCCTATTTTTGTTAAAGATGTTTCTGACATTTTATTCTTTTAATAATTTTCCCGTATGACTAGGCTCTCTTTAGGATAAGATTCCCATTTAAAATGAACGAATATGTGTGCGTCGGCCGTTGTCCCTTGGGAGTAAATTTTTCAAACTTTAAACATACAATTACAAACAAAAAGTTACATTTAAACATAATAAGCACTTGCTGTAAAAAGACCCGGGTTACGGGAGGGTGTCAGAGGCAGACAGGACAGCACAAACTGGAGCTGAGCCGAGGAGGGAAAAGCTGAGTAAAACGTCCAAGAAGTGTTATTGCCTTTTCTTGAAGAAGCTTTTTATGAGGACACAGGTTTTTTTCCTACAAACGGCGATTCAGCCAATACGAGCGGCACACCAGTTAAAGGGACGAAGGGCCAGCCGATACTGACCAGTGAAGGGACCTCCCGTAGTCAGGTGAGACGTTGTGAGTGCAGAGCCATAGAGAGCGCTAAGCAGCAACGAAACATGTAGCAGTAATGAAAGTAAACCTTGCATGGTTAATACAGAGGAAACGTGGAGAAAGAAGAAAAACAGGAGAGCTAGGGCAAGGTGGCTCAAGCTCTTTGAACGAAGGATCACCACAAGTGAAGGGCACCTGGTCCCCCCGAGGGAGTTGTAGGACAGCAAGGGGATAGTGTGATCATGCCTTAAAAACGACCAGGAAAAGATAAAGGTGTGTAGTAATAAAGATGACATTGAGACCTTCCCTACTTGAATTTTCTTAATCTATTATGGTTTATGAAATTATGATGAAATTCTTAAATAGCCTGATTTTTGATTTGCTCAGAATTGACATGGTTTAACGGAAACATATTTTAATTTCTTAAACCACAGGAAACCAGGCTATGGTGGCCTCATGTCTGTGATCACAGTGCTATAGAGGTCGAGGAGGAAGGGATTTTGTAGGGGTTGCGAGGCAGCTAGGTTTACTGGGTACGAAAAAATTCTAAGCCAGCCCTGGCTACAGAAATGAGACCCTTGTCTCAAAAAAAATAATAGAATTTTTAAAAATCAATATCTGAGCTGGAATGATGGACTCAAGTGGAAAAGGCCCATGCGCCCAACCTGCGCAAACCAATGGGGAGCTAGAAGCAGAGAACCTGGCCTCCACACACATGCACACACGCACAGTAAATAAGAAAACGTTATATGGAATCAAATAGAGAAGCGAATATGGTAGTAGAAAAGGGCAGCACAAAAGATTCTCATTGCTTGATTTCTGTAATAAGTTCTATAGAACATTAAGAATTTGATGGATAAACTGATGGTTTGACATGAAAATATTTTGGAAATTATTTGCCAAAATAAACCTTTTTTATTTTTTGCTTTCTCACTGAAAAAGTTCAAGGTATATAAAATTTTTTTAAAATGGCTTTTTTTTTTTAATTTTTCCAGTTTGCTCTTGGGGAAAATACAAAAAAGGGGTCTCTCCAACCCCGCTGGGGGAGTTAGAAAGAAGACATGGGGGGAAAACCCTTTTTTCATTGGCTTAATTTGGAGTTTTTTTTTTAAGGAAACAAAAAGCTCAAATAGGAAAATAAAGCATCTAGAGATGTCGCCAGAATGTGTTCAGTGCCCCCCGGGAGTGTTGGCGGGCTAGACACCTACTGGTCAGAAGGATGTCACAGCCTGAGGATAAAACTACGGGGCCCTGACCTTTTTGGATACAAAGGGTCCCCAGTGATTTCTTTCTTTTTTTGTTTTTTTTTGCTTCTAAGAATTCAAAATCGGCTTTCTGTGTTTTGCTAAATTGTTTTTAAGTTTTGCTTTCTCCTGGAGCGCAGCACAGGATGGCTCCCTGGGGATGTTTTAGAAACCTGCGGCCCTTGGGGGTTTAAAATTGATTTCCTCAATTTTTCTCCCCATTTCGGAACTGTTGAAGTATTTTCTGCTATTATTTGCTTCCTCATTATGCAAATACACGGATCTCTGTTGGTGCCCGGGGTTTGAACCCGGAATCTCGGAGCTGGGCAATGTCTTTCATTATGGCAGGAACCTTCCCAAAAAATTTGTTGTGGGAACATTTCTTTTTTTCTTTTTTTTTTTTTAATCACGGGATTGTTTTTTAACCGGGTGTTTCCCAAAATGTCAAAATTCACTCTTAAGACATTTTTTTTTTTTATATTGCATAACGGGAAATTTTCTCCTCCCTTTAAAAGATAAGTTTTTAAAAAAATTTTTTTTGGGGAAAAAAAAAGTCCCCTTTTTGTAAGGTTTTTTTTTATAGCCAGGGTGTGGCACACACCTTAATCCCATCGATTTTCAAGCGCCGGGGTTCATACAAGGCTCAAAAGCAAACAGAAATCCCAAAAATGATTTATTATTCAAGAAAATTTATCTAGCATGGATAAAAAAGGCCCATCGTGAATTATAAGATTGTACAACTTTTTAAATTACTTATTAGGTAATCTACGTTAAAATAAAGTTTTGGAAACCGATTTGGGCCACCCCACTCCCCATCTTCTCATTGTTGTCTTTAGGGAAATAATGGGTGAGATCCGCTGCTTTCAGTGAATTTTAAGATATTTTTCGGGGTACTATATTGGTATTGTCTGCATTTTTTAACATGTATATTGCGCCCAGCGTGGTTAATGGCTAAAATGGCCCTGGGGCCCCTTTCCCAAGTCTTTCAGTTCCTCTGACCTATAAATTATTTAAAAAAATTTGTTAAATATTTTGAATATTTCAAGGCAATATTCTCTTTACTAAATGCTATAGGCAGTTGGGGAATTGGATACAACACAGCATTGGTTTTTGAATGGAAGAAAAAAGCTTAAAAATAGAAAGAAAACTGAAATAAACATTAGGGAAAAGGTAGTCTTTATAATTCATCCCACATGTACATGCGGGCTTAATTTTAACATATGTACTATATACTAAACAGACAGTAGCGATACGTGTGTTGTGTGTGTGGTGTGTTTTGTGTGTGGGGTGTGGTCCTGACTGTACAAAGGCTGAGGCTGTAAGCAGTAATCTAGTCAGGAGGTGCCCCTTTAAAACACTTAGGCATGGGCATAGAGACTTTGGGTTTTGGGACAGACAGAAGAAAGCACAAAGAAAGTTTTATAAACTCATAGACAGCACTATAGACTTTTTAAAACCCAGACAGTGCGCATGCACCAGTCCTTTTTTCTGGTCTTTGGGTTGCAGGGGCTTCACTCTCCCTAACGTTCAACCCTTTAGTACAGCTCCTCGTGTTGTGGTAACCCCCACCATAAATTATTTTTATCACTACTTCACAACTGTACTTTTCTTACTGTTATAATCGTAATGTACATATTTCTGGAATAGGGGTTTTCAAAGGGATTGCGACCCGCCCGGGTTAGGACACTGTTCTATTGCAATTCCCCGCAGTGCCTGGTCTTTCTTTCCTGTCCAATTTTAACTTTTTGTTTTTTTAAAAAAAATGAAGGCTTTTGAAATTTTAAGTGCATCTAAAAATTACTTTCTCTAAATAAATGCTTTTTAACCTTAACCCCCCATTTTAAGTGGGGGGAAAAAATTTAGAATAAGATGTTGTTCTCGGGGTCTGTGTGGAAGAGAAGTCCCGACGTGGGGAACCTAGCTTCCATATCCAGTTCTAATTGAGGAAGTTCAGGGTAGGAGCTCAAACAGGGCAGGGAAACTGGAGTAGGAACTACTTTACAAGAGGCCACAGAGGTGCTGGTACTCTTGCTCAGCCTTCTTTTGTTATAGACCCAGGGATCATCTACCCAAGGCTGGCCGCACACAATAGGGATGGTCCCGCTCCATCAATCTCTAACTAAAAACAAAGTGTCCACCAAGCTTCCCTATAGCCAGTCTGGTGAGCTTATCTACCAAGGTTCACTATCCCGAATACTCTAGCCTGTGTCCAAAATTGACACAATGCTAGCCAGCACAATAATTAATGGAAAACCTTTCCTTACAAAAAACAAAAAAAACAAAAAACACAGAAGTGGTTTTGGATGGTGTTTATCCTGGAAAATGGTGCAATTCTTATTTCGTACTTGGAACCTGGCCTCATACCTGTAATCATAACATCAAGAACAGGGGCAGAGGTTTTGGGGTAGCTTGGGATAATCAGTGAATTTAGGAGGAAGGATAGAAGGAAAACCAAGAGAGAATAAAATATGCTTGGGGTGTTTTGGAGGTTTGGTTTTTAACTAAAAAGGCATGTTTCCTTCTGTGGTGGCCAGTGTGACTGGGTCCAGATGGCAGTTACTAATACAGTTTTATTGGATTTTAAATCTTGTGAAGATCAGTTAGTACTGCATTATCTTTGTGAATGGTTGCCCATCATTCTTGTGATGCAGGCAAATGTTCTCTCTGTAACCTAAAAATTTTAAATAATATTTATTTATAAATTTATTTATTGAAGACTGTTTTGGCATGTGGAAAACAGTTACCTTTCTGACAGAAGGAAAGTAACTTAATGTCGTTATGCATGTTGTTATGTTTCATAATCTCTGATCGTTTGAGCCACTCTTGACAGATTAATTATTATGTTTTTCAGTGTTGTAAGTATGCTGCAAGTTTTGTTCAACTGGATTACAGTCTTATCATTTCAATGTTATTTTCCAGCAGTTAGAAAAGGGGACGTCCAGCATTGAGCAGTCACTGCTGCCTGCAGATTATATCGTCTGTGAGTCACATTGACTTGTCTGCTGCAGAGCCCCTGCCAAGCAGTTTAATCTGGGAATAAAGATTATTGGCAAATACGTACAGGTGAGTGACCACAAGATTCACGTGCAGCATCACCTAAACTTTGAAATACTTCATGACATAAACACTCTGAAGAATATTAGATACCAAGGGTGGGGAACACCAGTGATAGTTCAGCAATATTTCCTACCAGAAAATACGTTCGCTATGTAAAGCGCACCATCTGTGGATTCTGTTTTGCGGGGCTTTTGTCAGATTTACGTCTCATGTATGCAACACTATAGAGGGTGTGTGTATGCAAACAGCAGTTCTTTTATATATCGTTCTTTGTCTGACTCTCTGTGTTGGTGTGGTTATTATATGTTAGATTAAAAAAAAAAAAAAAATAAAAAAAAAACTTTAGCGAGGAGGTGCTTTGAAAGTCTGTTACTTTAAAGTTCGGTGCCTGTATGTCAGAAGTGCCAGATATTTAGAAAGCAGAAACCCAAACTTTTTAAATGTGAACTGTGATGAACAAAGGTATCTTGTATAAGTAATCAGAGATAGACAGCTCAGCAATTAAGTGTTGTCCTGCTCTGGCAGCAGACCACAGCAACCCACCTCAGGCAGCTTCACAAATGCTGTCTAAGTGCAGAGCTAGTGGGACCAGTTTCCTTGGTCTGGACACTGAGCATCTGCATACACCACAGGCACAGCACACGAACACCACTAATAATTTAAAACTATACTAGTAATAAGTATCCAGAGAACAGAGTCTCCGAGAACCTCACAGATGGCTGTTTTGCACCCTTATCCCACCAACATAGGCATCACTGCAGTAGAATCTCAAAGGGAAATTACGGACTTCACAGTTGTGTAGCCTGGCCCAGTTTGAAATTAATCAATTGTATGACATGTCTTGAATCCTTAGGGATGTGGCTCGATGGTCAGTTTTAAAAAGCTTTACCATGTGTTTTTTTATGTGTTTCTTAATGGGTATGAGGGGCTGGAAAGAAAGAACTCCGGTTGTTTATGAGCCCTGGCTGCTTCCTTCCTGAAGACCAGGCTTGTGTTCTCAGCATCCGCGTGGTAGCTCAGGACATCATGGGCTCCGTTCTAGGGGATCTGATGCCGCCTTCTGGCCTCCTCAGGCATGGCACACATGAGTTGCAGAGCCCTACATGAGGGCAAAAAAAAAAAAATTACCCATTGGATATTAAAATAAAAAGAGAAAAAAATTATTATAAATTCTGTTGATAGACATTGCTTCGTCTGCTCGTACACATTCTGTCATGTCGTTATTCTAAATTTATGTTGGTGGAAATATATAATAACTAAGAAAATCTTACTCTGAAGATCAGCAGTGCCTGAGAGTGTCACCACCCCATGTTTGGGGCCCTCGTTAGTCAGGAAACAAAGGTCAGGCACTGAGTGATGGCTCACCAATTAGAGCACTTGTGGCTTGTTACCTTAGGACCCATTTGATTCCAGCTCCCACATGGAGCTCCAGCAGTCTATAACTTCAGTTCCAGGGGATCTGACACCATCTTTTGGCTTTTGTGGACACCACCAATATATGATGGTGAGACATGTGCAGGCAAAGCATCCATATACTTGTGATAAAATAATCGAAAACGTTTTTAAACGTCAGGAATTGTGCTTTTAGTATTTTAAGATACATCTAAAAGATAATTTATATTTAGAAACTTTTATCAATCTACTTAAGATTTAACTTTGAAGCCAAAACTTCGCCTCAAAAAGTTAAATGTATGTGATTCTTTGTCTGAACAGACAGGCTCTGATAAGACTTTCCAAATAAATGATTTATAAATTACTTCCCTAGAGAAAAACATGGTCCTCCCAAATGGGGAGCATCCCTTAGGTCTATCACGTGTGAATAATCTAACACTACCATAATAATCTCAGATATTTCCTATGTTTTGTAACCGGAAGACCTTCTGTTAAAAGAATCTCACGGGAAAATCATTCTATTTCATAGACACCTCTAGCTGGGCAACGCGGTTCTCCACAGTTGTCGGTGTTGCTCTGGGGGTTTCGTTCCTCTCCGTGCCACACTTGTAACGAACGTGTTGACTCTTATGAATCCAGAAAGCCCGTACTGGAAGGTGGCCCTCAACTTCCTGAAGCTGGTGGTGTCCCGCTTCCCGCAAGTCTCGTCGTTCCCCAATGACATCCCCATGGCCTTCGGCGTAGACGTAGGTCTCTCCTGAAATCTCTTCGCTAAAATCTTCAATAACGTCTAATGGAAGCTGCCGGGCAAGACCTTAGATTTTCACTTTGGACATCTCGACGGTAAGACGGCCCCTCGGTTGATACAGGTTCTGTTGGAGCTCTCAGTAGCCTCGTTTCTTCTCTCAGGATACGTGAGCGGAAACTTGTACTTGGCATTAGGTACTGGGTTGGGTACTGTGAAACTGGCTATAAAAGCAAGGCGGAGGCCGGACTCTGAGGAAAGCTTAATTGTCTGAGTGAAGCAGGCAGATGAGCAGCCCATATTGATGCCTGACTGGAATGGCAATAAGATAGAAATGGTTGGGAATAAGCAGTGCTGCTCCTAGAGGAGTGGTGTTTGGGAAAGGATGGGTAACCCCAAAATTCGAGGCTGAAGTGTTAGGAAAATAATCCCTGGGGGGCAGATATGACGGTTGGGGTGCTTGGTCGTTAGAGTCTCCGTTTTGCGGTATAAAACACGTCCAACATCAACTTGGGGAGGAGAGGGTGCATTTCATCCAATAATTTGTAGCCATCATCCCGTGGAAGGCAGCAACAGCAAATGGAGGCTGGGAGCCGAATGCAGAGGCCATGGGAGGGACATGCTTACTGACTGCCCCTCGTGGCTGCTCAACCCGCTTTCCGGTTATTTGTAGTATAAAAGAACTCGAAAGATAGGTTAACTTCTAACCTCTGAAAGTTCCTCTGGTAGGGAGGCTGAGTCGATGCCGGCATTTTGTTTCTGTGTAGACACATTTCAATTGGGAACAAGTATGGAGGCCAGCACAGCGCTCGGGAAGGAAGGGGATCGCCAAGGTGATCGCAGTCACCAGTAGCACGTCGTCCACCTCCTCCGGCTCCACGTCCAATGCCCTGGTCATGTCAGCTGGAATAGGCCGCAGTTATAGCAGGTACGTAGCCGGTGTCGGCATGGCATAGAAGAAATCCTTTTTGTGATTTTGTAAGCACCCTAGAGCCATCTTCCATTTTACCAGTTACTGACACTAGAATTTCCTTCCTGTTAGCGAGAGAAGGAGAACAGAGATGAAGCTGAATGAGCTGTGCTTTCCCTATGTGGCCCAGTGAGGTTCATGGCCTCCCCAAGAATTCCCTCTGTGAGTATCAGGAACATGCGGGTGAAGGGGGCCAGAGGCGTCGTTGTCGGGGTGCTTGCTTTTTCTAAGTAAGTCTGGTATTGACCAGGAATAAAAAGATGGCCCTGTCTGTTGCCAGAGCTGGCAGCGACGCTGGTCAGTTTGCACACTAGTTAGGCATGGGAAGATGAAATCGAAAATTCTGCCCTGACTGATGGGTGAGGCTGACGGGTTTTGGAGGGGCTGGTGCCTCGACTGATGAAGATGGTGGGGGGCAAAAACTGTTTGTTTTTTTTTTCTTTTTTGGGGGCATCAGGTTTGTGTTTTCTTCAAATGGGGATATGGTAGTCGGAGAGACAACCAGGCCCGCTTGATCTTCACCACCGTGGACATATTCAAGTGGAAGAAGTTGCCGTCGAAGACAACAGCAGTGAGAAAAGTTTGGCGTCTTTATAGTGCATACCCCTCTTCCCTCCCTCGCCATCCTTCTCCTCTACTCCTAAACCTTCCTACTCCTCGCCTCTTCTTCCACTAACTACTCGCTCACTTACGACTTCCTTGATTGTTGAGTTGCGAAGATGGCGGTGGTAAGAACGTGGCGCCTTCTTGATGTGTATAGACGGTCAGGGTTGTGCCAGCCCTATGCCGTGGCATCCTCCCTTGTGGAGTTGTGTTAAAATCAAGAAAGGCAACTAAATATGGGTTTGCCACAAGTAGTCAGTAGCAGAAGGAACCTAAATAAAGAGGCGTCCTTTCTATCTTTAATAAGTAAAAAAAAAAAAAAAATTCATTACATTTTAGTGTATTCATAGATTGAATGTCCTATTTTGCATTGCTAAACAAATTATTAGTAAATATATTTTATTAAAAATGATCAAAACATTAGGTTTCCTTCGAATTTTTTTTTTTTTTGTTTTTTTTGTTTTGGAGTCAAAATCTCCGCACCCTGCCTGAACCTCATGCCATCTTCTCCCTGCCTCAGCCTCTCCAAGTGTAATGACAGCTATAAGCCAGCCACTTGCCCAGCTCCAGACTTAGTTATATTTGTCACTAATGTGGCGATGTTGAGGCTTAAGTTTCTAGAACTCCGCCTCTGGCAGGTGCATGAGCACTGAGGGGCCTCTCCCTGGCAGGCCTAACACTTTTTCTTCAACTTCCCCAAGGGGACCAGGTTTCTTCCAACACCCAAAGGGTTTCTAGATTCTGTCTAGATAGGGTCCCTCCAGACCCGTGGTTCTCAAACCTATGGGTCACGACTCTGGCAACACCTACCTCCAAACTATTTACATCATTACAATCTATAGCAGTAGACAAAATTACAGTTATGAAGTTGAGCAACAAAAATAATTGTTTGGTTTGGGGGTCACCACAAACATGAAGAATTAAAGGGATTAGCAGCTTAGGAGGGCCTGTGGAAACACTGATCCACCGCCTGGGATTAAGGCGTTTTCTAAGTGGAAATCCAAGTGCAAAGAGCAGATTTGTCAGCCAGGCAGACTCAGCAAATGCCCCGAGGGCAGAGATCTGCATTCTAGCACGGACTTGGTGAGACCTTTTGGCTTTCCAGCCCACCCTACCCCTTCATTCCAGGCCAACTTGTCTCGGCAGCAGCCCAGGACCGGGTCATGTTCTGTGACTCATGTGCCCACATAGCAATGCGTTTTGGGCTAAGTAATGGATCTGATGAGCCAACTCGGGTAGCTTGTGTGAACTGCTCAGCTTTCTTGAGGAGCTGTTTCTTGGCCCACCGTGTCATAGAGTTAGCTGTTCACAGGAGACAGTCTAGGGAGGGTGTTCTGCCCGCTCATACTTCAGCCTGCCCCCACAGCTTTGAAGATAGGAACCCGGAACCTGGAATCTCACACATGCCAAGTGGCCTTAAGCCATTTTAAAAGGGAAGTTTTAAACCTATGTTTTCTTATCTTACGTTTTATTTCCCATTTTCCTTCTTTTATTTTTATCTTCTAAAAGGGCATGTTATGAAGCCTTTTAAAAAAGTGTGTCCACATTCATCCTTTGGAAGAAAAACATTTTGAAGGAAGCATAGGACAGGAGACAGGCTGTCACAGCCACGGAGGGTGATGGGATCTAGCTGAGACCCTTGGTTTGTTCATCAGTCCGCCTAATTGTGAGACGCTTCTAAATCCTTCTGGCAAGTTACTTTGGTCTTTTTTTTTTTTTTTTTCTTGTTCAGAATTCAGATTTCTAAAGGCTTTGACATTTTTCTTACGTTAAGGTTATATTTTTTTGTTTGCCTTTTTTCTGTCAAGAGCTCTCGGGGATGTGTTTGAGTTCCACCCAGGCCGCCCTCTGAAATGTCAGCAGGAATGACTCAGCTTCAGAGCTCCTTATCACTCAGTATCTGCAGTCCTGTCTTTACTTCAAGTCACAATGATCTAAGGGGGAGTAGGAGGAGGACTGACCTGAACCCCAGATTAAGCAAGCAAGGACTCAGACTGTTCTACATACAGTCATGATTAATTAATTATTAATAAAAGTAGGTAATACTTGGATTGGATGGGTGAGTGTATAACCAAAAACAAATGACATTCCTAAAAGATTCCCTGGCTATTGAACCGCTTGCTGTATTCATCTTCATTCAACTCACTCATCCATTCACCAATACACACTGTTAAGGCCAAGTGCCACTAATGTGTTATGCATCATTGTTCTAATTTACAATGTAGGACTGAAGAAGTTACTTTTCAAATCCTAAACCTTGCAGAGCCCTTGAAACGTCTCTAAAAAACACCATGAGCAACAGCCGAGGATGAATCTAAGCGTACCGGGACTGAGCTCGGAAGTGCCCTAGCCTGAAACAGTTTGGGCTTTCACCTGTCAGTATTGCACAACTGTCTTCATCCTAAAATCTTTGAACAAAAGAATTAAATCCTCTGTTAGGGGGGGAAAAAAAAAAATCTATTTTTGAAACCTTTATTTCAGACACAATCCCTTCCATGTAAAAGGATATATAAATTAATCATTTTTTTGCCAGCTTAGGATTAATTTGTTCACACCACGGCTTCAGACTGTTAGACATGTTCTTCGAATTAGGTCTCAGCACAAAACATAGCATAAATCTAACAGGAGTGAGGTGAAATGTATCCTCTCTTTTGTGGCCTCTTTTGAAGTTGGTAATGGTAGCATTCTGATAGCTATTGATCTTGATTTTAAGTCATATTGATAAACGGAACACTGTGTTTAGCAGCAGCTTGTCATGCAGACAAAAGTTAACTATAACCCCGTATCGTGGTCAGTTGAGTGTGGGTACTTTGAGTCAGTTATTGCATTGTACCAAGTATTAGCCGTGTGAAATTTGAAGATTTTTGTAAATATTCTGTGTGCCGAAAGTGTACCATGGTAGCGTTGTTCTAGTGTCAGTCTCCTGCTTTCCCCAGTTCAATCACATGTTGGGCTTCCCGCAAAAACCTAAACCCAGGCTGGCATCCGTCTCTGAGTTTGAGGAAGTCAAAGAGTTTCTTTTTCCCAAAAAGCTAGCATATATTTGAATGTGGCGTCTTCGTTCTTCTAATCTGTGTGGTTTTCCTTTTTTGCTAACAGGGAGCTCTTGCAGGTAATTTTGTGTGCCTGGTGTCGTGCGGTTTTGTGTCTCTGTTGCCGGTATCTGTCCTCTGTGTGGTCTCATGCGTGCCTGTGTATTAGAGAGTAGAAATGACCCTTTGAGTGTAGATCTAACTAATTGGTCCCCCAGCAGTGCATGTGGATTATCAAGAAAATTGGACCTTAGTAAAAAATAACCATATGATTTTAATCTCTATAAATATAAACATTTGATGACGGGGTTAAACGTTGAAGAAGAAAACAGATGGTGATTTGTATCTACTGCTTTTTCATATGGCATTCAGTAATTTTCGTTCTTCACCTTGATATTTGTTTCTGGGTGTCTTCATCTACGCAGCTTCAATAAGCACGTGGCTGAGTTCCTTAGGCAACCGTGTCTTGCTTTTCTAGGGGGAAAGCATGTACACCTTCAAATCTGGGGGAGTCCGCCGGCGCGTTCGTGGGACTGTATTGACAAGGGAGACACACCATGCTCCAGGAGTACCCGTTGCTCAGCAGCACCAGCTGACCCTGACAAACCAGGTGGATACTGACGAGTCATCGGAGGAGGAAAAAAAGCCGCCCTCACAGCAAGCAGGATCTGTAGGCACACAGTGGTATGAATCTCACCTTCCCACAAAGTCGGAGGGGCAGTCAAACTAACTCTTAGCTTCCAATCTAAAAAAAAAAAAAAATCTGCATTGCCCCCAATGTCATTGTCGTTGTGTGAAAAATGCACTCACCAAAACAGTGTGCTGGTTGCCCGTGACAAAAACAGACTCACGAAGTTGACCTGTGTGCTTGTTGTTGTTAGATAGAGCCATCCAGATCCGCAGTTCCTTTTGGGCTTCTCAGATGACACACATCATTGGTATCAGATATGGCCACTGGGCACCTCTGGTACACAGCTGCTCTTTCTTTCCTGGTGTGCAAGTCCACTTTGAATGTTAGCGTTATAGGATTGAACACAGCGTTGGTCCTCTTCAAGATTAAGTTATGAGTCAGGAAAGATGGCTTAGCAGCCAGAGCATCTCTCTCCTCTCTTAAAGAGGACCTGGGCTCGTTCCTGGCACCCACATCCGGCACGCCAGCTTCTATAAGCACCTATAACTCCAGCTTCCGAGGTCTCATACTATCTTCTGCAATCACATGCACATGCCTGAACCCACATCTGCACATGTATTACACACATAACTTTTTAAAAATGTACCATTGGTGTTTGGCACCACATGGATGTCTGTATGGGAGGGGTGTCAGATTCCCTGGAAAAGGAGTTACCAGACAGGTTGGTGAAGCTCTCATGTAGGGCTGCGGGGAATTGAAACCAGGTCCTCCGGAAGAACAACAGCCAGTGCTCTTAACCGGTGATCCAATCTCTCCAGCCCAACATACTTTTAAATAGTAAAAACAAACTTTCTTGTTAGAGGGTGAAAATCAGTTCTTTGACGTTCTGGTGCCCATCCAAGGGCTATGTGGCCAAACTTATTGCGTGCTCATGAACAAGGCTCATCAACATCCAGAAAAGTGTGGGTTGTGCTGAAGCCCAAATTCGCACGTAGAGTGAGTTGGGATTTCGAGGACAGCAGCACGGAGAATGACACCTGGCGTTTACAGTTCCGAAGCATCCTAGTGTTGGCGAGGGTTACCCGAGTCTCATTCCAGCTGTTTCCTTTTGCAGAGGTCCCTCGATCTTCAACGTCTGGAGTGTCAAGCCCTTGCTAGCAGTATCGCGTCATGGCGGGGCTGTAAGCGAGGTGTCAAGCTGTTTGTCTGTTGGTCAGCTTCCTGTCTCCTAAGCTATTTTCGGCTCTCATTATTAACATTAAATAAGTCGTCCCCAGGGCCACACCCCCCATAACCCTTTATGTGGTCGAAGTGACTGCTGAATATTCACCAGCACGCCGCAGGGTCCCCAATGTATTTTACTAGTCATCAATAATTCTCACATGACTCTGCAAGGCATGCAGGTTAAGCAGAGCTGGCGAGAGCAACTGGAGTGCCCCAGAACTACACAGCTAGTGAGTAGACTGGAACAGGCTCTGTCTTCGCACCAATGCTCTTCACATGGCAAAAAAAAGTTCTGCGTTCCATCGAACTAGTTTAGAGGGATGGTGGATTTCCTGGCCACAGGACATTGATCAGGGGGACCCTATGGAGACCAACGTATGCTACAAGGCTGGGCTGGACTTGCCTCTCTCTGATCATGGATTCGGATTATAACCAAACTGTGACTATAAACTCAGAGGTGGCTTTACCCACTTTGTAACTTGGGAAGTTATGTTACCCTTCATTAAAAGGTAGACCCTAACAGTAGTGCCTTGCTGGAGGGTAAGCCACCCAACACACAAGTGATGAGTGAGTAAAAATGGCTTGGTTTCTCTGGAAATCAGGGGCACGAGAACTACTACTTAACCAAACAAGGGCAGGGGCCGTCCCAGTGTGATACTAATTTAGGGGGGAAAAAATCATTGAAATTGCCTTGTCTGCATTTGCCTCTGTGTATTCTAAATCAAAAGCTGGTATTTCCTAGGATGAATAGCTACCGAGAGAAAACCGCGTCGTTATACTTCGTCATTAGCTCGGCTATGAACAGTTTTACAGTTTCTCTAGTACCTTTGTGGCTGCATGCTCCATAGTGCGGAGGGATCAGCTTGCTGCCTCCCCATTCACAACCCGTTCTGATTAACACTAGAATGGAGAAAGGCAAACTAGCAAACCCTCAATGCCTTATACTAAACCCATACAATGTCTGGTGGAGATGTGTTCGCTTATTGCTCGCGGCTGTTGCCACTAATGGAACGAAATCTTTTCCCCGCCAGCTAAACAAGTGACTCTGTGGGTGGCGGACGACTTGATGCACGCAGCGACCAGGACTGCTCAAGTATCAAGGAATTCCGCAGCCAGGCACACACAACCAGAAGACGCGCTGCAGATCAGAGACGAGACCCCAGTTTGGAGCTGTCTAGATAAGGCTAGCAGCCAGCTGCCTGAGGTGGGGGAGACACGGGGGCGTGCATGCAATATAGGTCCCTTTCAGCATCGCCCTGCCGTATCCCTCGCTTCTCCCTCCCAAAAAGTTTTCAGCGGACTGCTGTCTAAATGATTTGATTTTTTTTCAGTTTTTCTAACCTGTTGGGTTGTTTTAAACAAAATGGTCTTCAGAACCTGTGGGTTGTTTGTGTTGTGTGTGTGGTTTTTTTCTTTACCTTTTTTTTTTTAAAAAAAAAAAAAAAAAAAAATTTGATGTGTGGAAACAGGCGCCTACAGGTTATTAAAAATAATGTCATGTATGTCAATGAGTATTTTGCGTTGCAGAGCGTGGGACTTGGCTACCGTGCAATCGCTTTCTCTGGGGACCGCAGGTCCTCGCTGGGGTGCTGTTGCGACTTTGTGAAGGGATGCTTCTGTGTGTCCTCCTTTCCCTTTTGCTTTGTTTGGGTTTTCTGTGTTGGTGCTATGAATGGGTTGGACCTCAGGCTAGGTGTGTTAGCAGTACGGTCCAATGATCCTTACCATAAAGCTTTGGAACCACTTGTGTTATGGGTTTTTGAAAAGGCCTGCCCTCTGTGAGAAGAAAGGGCCAGAGTCCAAGCTAATGACTGACCCAAATAAGTAATTATTAGTTGTCTTGTGTTTTCTTATTTTAAAAGATTAATTATAGATATTTTTTAAAATGTTAATTATTGCTGTAAACATGTAACAATGTGCTTTTTGCTCATTATGAGTAAGTAATAGAAACTACTACTTTTTTTTTTTTTTTTTTTTTTTTGTCTTAATGAAAAACTTAATGTAGGTACTAGGACTCTGACATGGCTATTTATTGTATAGGTTTTATAGGCAAAGTCTCATCATCTTACTAAGGCTGACAACTGGACGTGTCTTCACACTCTTTAATACTCGCAGATACATCTTGAAATGGTACAATTTTGGCTCCAGATTAACTGTCTTTGGAATTCTAATAGAGTAAAGATGCAGGCAGCTCAGTGAAGTATCACTGCGATTTCACTAGGGATGAAGGAGACTTACTGTCTACATTAAGGAAGAATATTGAAATAGGTAGTATGATATATATTCAGCACAGAAGAAGTCAGTAATATGTTGAAGGATTTGTGGAAATTCAGAGAGTAATAAACTGGTTGGTTTTTGGTGGTGACAGAGGTAAAGGACAGGTTTCAAGGGTATTTATTACCTTTCCAGGGTTATACATCCAGGGCCCCCCCGGGTAGAATACGGAGACAGGCATGTAAGCTTACATGGTTTGTTCAGCTGTCTGCAGGGAGTTCAGTATCCCAAGGAATAAATGGGCAGGAAGTCGAGGGAAATGAGGGAAATGGAAGAGGGTCCAGATGTGTGGTCAGGTACCCTCTCAAGAAAACTTCATCCGAGGGCTAGGAATTCATGCGGATGTTCCTTCTCAACGAGATGGCCTCTGCTGATGAGCATTGATATATTGCCGGAGAAGACTTGAGAAAGGTGCTGGGCCGGGGTGGCTCACGCCTTTAATGCCCCAGCACTTGGGGAGGCAGAGGCAGGCGGATTTCTGAGTTTGAGGGCCAGCCGGTCTACAGAGTGAGTGCCCGGACAGCCAGGGCTACAACAGAGAAACCACCGCCTTGAAAAACCAATAACAACAACATCAAAAACAAAAGGAGGGAAAGGATTCTTTTGAATTCATAGTTTGTGCTTTCAACCCTAAAGATTGCATGTGGTAGCAATCTGGCAGAGCAAATACAAGACAAACTCAATCGACCATGTCTTGGAATGAATACAGTAGGGCAAGGAGAGGAAAGAGGTCCCACAAGAGCCTCAAGACTCACACCCCCAGTGACGTAGACCCCCACACCACCAAGCCCACCACCTTTACAGTGCCACCAACGATGGGGGAGTAAGCCCTGCATGGAACCTTAGAGTATATTCCAGTCCGAAGCCATTGTAATACTTTATGTCAAGATGAGTATGATGTCGGGCCCTAAATTAGAGATGCTACCTAGGTAGGCATTCATTCAATACACCCACTTCTTTTTTAGGCAGGTCCCTACTCTGCAGCCTGCGTAGTTCTGAATTCATGGCAGAGTCCTCATGATAGCCTCCCATGGCAGGTAGGACAGGTGTGATGCCGCCAACACTTACCTAGTTCAGCCAGCAATATTTCGAGGCCCCTGGTCTTGTCCTAGCGCTATCTCTTGGATTGGGGCATACACAAACAGGCAGCTGGTTAGTGAACATGGAGTGTAACCCTAACAAGAGCTAACAGATATTAAGCAAGTCATACAGATTGTATTGATGTGCGAAAGTGGTCATTGATTTAAATCTTCTCCAAGAAATGCAACAGTGACGTTGGATTTTCAGTGACGAGGAAAGGTATTAGTCTGTGAGACCAAGGGGCCTCAGGGTTTACCTATGAACCTATGCAGGGTATTTGTCTTTCTCTTGGCTGTTCTTGGTATCCGTTGGGTTTTGATTTAGGCTTTGTGTGATGGAGGTCTCCACTGAAGTAACCTTGGGCCTGGAACTCACAGTAATCCTCCTGCCTTGAACCTGCCCAAATGCGAGAATTATAGGTTGAGCTAGCCTTCATCTAACAATATTTAACCGGTCTAATGGACTTCATGCCCTTAGTGCGGTAAAGTCCCTGGGGCATCATATCAATAGAAAAAGGCTCTTCAATGTGTCCGTTCTCTTTCCTTTTTAAATAAAAGGGTTTGTTGTCACTTTATCACTGAAGGTGAGAATGAAAGTTACTGTTGAATAGTTATCATTTCATTAAGAGTGACAGGCATTGCATCTAATTAGCGGGGATGGTGTTGGGGATTTGTTTTTTCCCTGTGTCTCTAATATACGAGGTTCAAAAATTCCTCTTCCCATAAGAAAACACAGGGAAAACACTGAGATATTTGAATCAAAATTAGTTTTAACGTAATTTCTGTCACTACTTAGTAAATTTTTTTAAAAAGTTTTATTTATTTTATATTTGTGTGTTGCTCAGTCTTCTGCACACCAGAAACCAGGAGTCGACCCATTACAGGATGGTTGTGATGCACATGTGGTTGATGGGAATTAAACTCAGGACGCTCTGGAAGAGCAGCCCAGTGCTCTCTTAACCTCTTGCATCTCTCCAGCCCCTATCTAGTTAATTTTTGTAGATGAAATGGCTTACAATTACAGGAGCAAATCTACACCTAAGTATTTACATGAGATTGCCTTAAAGTATACTAATAATTGAAAAGGTAAGGAGGCGTCTCTTAATTACTGTTCTGTTTTTTTGAAGAGATGCCATGACCAAGGCAAAACTGATAAAATCAAGCATTTAATTTGGGAAACTTGATTTAAAGCTCAGTGCATTATCACCTCGTTGGGCGCACATGGCAGCAGGCAGGATGACACTGAGCAGCAGCTAAGAGCTTACATCTTAACTGAAGTTTCCAGCAAAGAGAGCAAAAGAGGAGAGCCAGGCTCAAGCTCTGGAAATTGGAAATGGCCTGGGCTTTGAACCTCAAAGCCACCCCGGTGGACACACTACACAAGGGCCACACCTCCTGATCCTTCCTAAACAGTCTCCCAGCTAGGAACCAAAGATTCAAAGACAATGAACTTCGAGCCTTTCCATCAGACAGGAGGCATGTCACGGCCAGAAAGAAAATGTAGTACTGTGTGACAGTAAACCAAGTACTGGGGACTGGACGAGAGGGGCTTCAGCAGTTAGAGCACCTGCTGACCAAGTCCAGTCCCTAACCAGGTTCATGACTGACAGCCTCCAACCCTCAGTAACTTCAGCTCAGGAGATTCCAGTGCCTCTAGCCTATGAGGCATGTGTACATAATCACTGTGTGCGTGGCCACAAACCTACACAATTAAAAATAATAAAAGGATGTTTAGGAAAAAAAAACTCCCTCTTCTGATCTCATCAAAACATCAACTTTTCCACTTGATTTCAGTCATAGAACATAGAAAATGAACCTTTAAAAAGTAACAAACCAACGTGTCTGGTCTGTCACTGTGTGACTTTGGAATTCAAGGAAATCTTGAGTCTCGGAATCTGTTATATAAACAACGGAATCCGTTCACTAACCAGTATACTAGTAGGTGAAGGGAGCCATATACCAAAATAATATTAATTTCCAATAAAATATCAACTTAGAAAATGATAATTTTGTAGAAAGTAATAGCCTAACTATTGGCCCCCCCCGCGTGTACATTATGAAAGTGCGGGGGTGGGTTTCATGCTGCCATGTTTGGTGGGTAAACACAGCTACATGTGGAGGAAAAAAAAACATGTAATATCAGCACAATTGTAGACGTTAAGGACATTGCTGGCCAGTGTTAAATAACATGTTCCAGATTAACTAGTGCTATTTCTTCAAAGCTAAGGTCTTTAACAAATCTCCAGAATGGAACCTGCATTTAGTAAAAATAATCCCATATGGGATATGGACTTAAGTCCTGCTCTGTGAGGTCTAAGGGTCAATGCCGCCACCTGCGATCATGTCTCCTTAAGGCACCTTCCTGTTTCTCTCCCACACTCTTCAGCCTGTGAGGTCTGTGCCTTTCTCCTCGGGCATGCCATCTCTAGGCACCTTCCCTCAGCCCTCCATCAACTGTTCTTTTAAGACGGGTCTCATTTGCCCCAGACAGCCATGTTTTTTTCCCTTTGGGGGGGTTTAACCAGGCGACACTTGCATGTGGTTGATCCCATTCACCATTTACACTCCATATATGCCAGAAATCCTTTTTTTGCCATTTGCTATTGCTAAGCCCATTACAAGATCATAGACCATCTTTTAAAATTTGAAAGCAGAGCATCTGTTTGAATGTCTCAAAATTCTTCCAGGGTGAATTTTATGGAAGCATGAACAAAGGGCTAATCCAGGGGCCCCTCATTTTGCTGGCTTTTCACTTTTTTGTGGGGAAAAATTCCATTTTAAAACATTTAAAAATTTTTTTAAGTAATATGTCAAATACTAAAAAAAAAAAACCAAAAAAAATTTATTTGGCTTTTAAACCAGTGTTACTATTATTTGAAATCAAACTGATCAATCCATGAAAATTAGAAAGGGAGTTTTGGGCCCCCACTTTGAATTGGAAAATGACTTTGGAATGTTTTTTTTTTTTTTAAAATTTGTGGCAGTTCTTTTTATTTAGCCAGCCCCTATTGGGTTTCTCTACTGTGGCAGTCAAAAGCACATTAGGTCAGTTTTTTAACGGTGGGGGGAAAAGAGCCCACCTAACCACTGTTAAAACTCCGTAGCATACATTTTTCATTATTCCCCATCCGCTAAAGGGGTTAAAAGGTTTTGCAGTTTTTCCCCTGTGTTATCACACAGGAATGAGCTTATAATTTATTGGTTTCAAAGCACCAACTTAAAGTTTCATAGTCTTTTGAGAACTCTGTCTTAGCTGTGGGGACTCTCTGGGTTTAAAAAGCTTCAAAAAAGAGCTTTATTTTTCTTATTACCTGAAGCCAACTCCCCCACATCACAGTTTACCAGGAAAGTGAATGCATTTTGTTTGAGTTGACCCCTTTTATAAAGGGAGGTGTCTGATTCTGGCTTGTGTGCGGTGCGCCCCCCACAGGATCAGTGGATTCACTCTTAAAACCATCTTACTACCTATAGCCAGAATGTGCTGTTCGGGTTAAAATAAAAGGGTTTGCAAAAAGGGGTTTCCCAAAAAAGGGAGAGCCCTTTAAAGTAACAATGCCAATTGTCTTGTTTAGAAATACAATATTAAAAGAGAAGGTATTTAAGCAAAGGACATAGATTCCAGTCAGACCCAAACCCTGAAAAATAAGGGGGGGAAGAAGGAAAAAAAAGTAAAAATTTTGGTGGTTTTATGGAGCGTTGGTTTGTTTAAACTTTTAATTCAAAATTCCAGGGCTGGGGATTGGAACATTTTAGTGGGTCTGTTTGCCTCATGTGTTTAGACCTTGATTTCTTGTTACCACCCAAAAAAACAAAGGGAAAAAAAAGGAAAGGCAATAAAAACCTTTTTAAAAAAGACAGTTGCATATTTCAAAATTTCAAAAATGTAGGGACTAGACAGTGGAGCCTGGATGCCGGCAGTTGCCCTTTTATTGCATTGTTTTAAAATTCTTTTGGGGTTTTTTTGAAGTCGGGGTTAAAGCTGTGTTTTATTTCCCACAGGATACAAGTTCAGTATTAAAGGGGGAAAACATGTTACACCCTTTTGGGAAGATAAAGGGTTTTACATTATTCAAGACCAAAGGACCCGTAGGATGTCGAGGAATTCTTGATTTAGAAAAAACTGACATGCCAAAACCCTCTGGCCCCGGGAAAGGGCTCCCCAGAATCCATCTGTGAAGGGGACTTTCATTTTGGGGTTTTTTTAAAAGAGTTAGATGAAGGGTTTGTGAGGAGGAAGAGGCTGCTTCTGGGGGTTTTGTCGAGGTGAGTTATTTCACACAAAAACCTCATGAGCCCTTCACTTATCCCCACCCCTTTCCAACATCCCCTTTCCCCTAGTCCAGTTTATGCATTTGAAGTATTGGTATTTAGTCTGTAACATAACTGTCTTCATTCTTAGAGAAAAGGGGCATATTTTTTTAGGGTTTGGGGTTGGTTGTCAGCATCCATAAAAAAAATAAAGAAAAATCCACCCCTAACACACCACATCCGTGCCTGTCTGGGCAGGATCCCAAATGTTAAGTTTTAAAAAACCGATAGCAGAATGAATTTCTAGGCTCCCGGGGACGGTCTGTCAGAGGTCAGATGTTCATTTTGATTGCCCGGAGGACACTTCTTGGTACTGGAGGAAATGTTGTTTCCCCCAGATGCTTACACTTGAAACACCCAAAATTTTAAAAAAACCGGGAAACCCGGAAGAACTCTCAGTCAAGATTTTCCCTTCCCCTTTGGGGATGGTGATTATTACCCCAGTTCTTAAGGGGCATTTCCCGGGGGCCCTTTTAATTTAAGTTTACTTTAAAAACAGTTTTTGTGATTGAACTTGATACTGTCAAATGTGTCCTATTTCCAACAGCATGGTCCCTAAACCCCTCCCCCCTACAACACACACACACACACAATAATACCCCAGTAGACACGCGGGGTGTGAAAAGGGAAAAAATACCACAAGGCCCTGCCCTAGATACAGAACTACAGGCAATCAAGGGTTTTGATGGGGAGGGGAGGGGGAGGGGGAAGGGGGGGGAGAGGGAAAGGAAAGACACACACCGTCTCCAGAGATGAGCCCCTATAGGATATATGACCACAATGCTCAGCCCTAAACACATACAGTTTAAAAAAGTAGCATAAATGGAATTTCAGTACTTTTGTGTTGTGTGTGTGTGTGTGTGTTTGTGTGTTTTGGGTGTGTAAAAAAGGGGGCATGGGCCCGAGGGGGGAATCCGCGGAGGACAAGGGGTTGGGGAGGGGGAAAGAGGGTGGGATAAAAAATCATGTAGCTATAGTACTCACTTATGAATTTTTTTTAAAATCACCAAAGGGGAAATTTTTTTTAAACCCAAAATGGCTATGTGCTGACCTGTGTCCCTCAGTAGCACACAGCATCCCTTCAGCTGGAGAAAAGGAGGAAGTTGGGCTCTCCCCTCCATTTTGGGCCCCTGCCTATCATGGTGTTGTCATGAGGGTGTTAGGCAGGTGTAAGATTGAGGTTTAAAGGAAAACCTTTTCCCAGGACAGCTGCCCCTTGTCCTCTGGCTTTTCCAAATCTTCCCTCCCTTTCTCTTGGGTGTTCCTTGAGTCTTAGGTGTAAGATTGCCATCTTGAAAGTAAACTTTCTTGTTACATTCAGACACAAAAACTGGGGACAGAGTGAAACACAATTTGGTTTTTTTTTCCATGGCTCCCGTCTTATGTTTTGACTGTCTTGGTGTAGGAATGAAAAATTTCCCAAGATAAAATAGCCCCCCCCTTCTGTGCACCCCCTTTGTCTGCTTTACTGTAGGCACATGCAGGTGCATCTGAAATAGCTAAGTATATGCCATGGCTGGGCTTTGGGCCTTGGTACACGTTTAGTTGTTTGCATGCACCGCACACCCCATACATGTACACAAAACAAAAACCCAAGTAAAAAGAATAAAAGATACTTTAAAATTTTAATAAAGGGATCTAAAAGGTAGGTCATAATATAAAACACATTCTAATCCATATTAATTGGTTTGGTTTTGGTTTGAGGCGGGGAAACTTTTCACATACCCCTAGCTGCCCTGGAACTATGTTAGACCAGGCAGGCTTCGAATCACAGAAAACCCACTTGCCTTTTGCTCCCCAAAAATGTGGGATTAAAAGTACATGCCACCATGCCCGCCCTAATCCTTTATTTTTTGTAGATGTAGCTGGTGTTACTCCACCACTTTTGTAGATTTGGGATTAAGGCGGGTTGCTTGAATTTAAAAAGAGTTTTAAAAAAAAGGGAAAATGAATTTACTTGTCCCTTTCTTAAGGAGTTTAGGCTGCATTCTAAAAATTAGTGGTTCTCAACCTTCCTAATGCTGGCCCCTTTTTTTAATTACAGTTCCTCATGTTGTGGCCCCACCCTTTAAAATTATTTTGTTGATACTTCATAACTGTAATTTTGTTACTATTATGAATCATAATGTAACTATCTGACATGGGGCCCTCCAGAGGGGTTATGACCCACAGGTTGAGAACTGCTGCTCATAATCAATATATATCGGGTGAATAGTTTCCATTGAATGGGTATTTGAGATAGCCTGGGGGGTTATTATGGTTTTTATTTTCTACAGTAAAGAGGAAGATGTTTCAAGGGGGTTTTGCAAAAAGTGCAGCCTACCTCTCCCTACGCCCTTTCTGTCCGCCATAATAGCAGCTTTTCACCCAAAATTGGTTTAAAGGGGACGGGAAGGGGCGTGGCGCTGCCACGTAAATTAAAAGACGCTGTCGGACACAGATGGCCCCTGTGCGGTGTTTACTTTCCATTTTGTTTTCAAGACTGTTTCAGGTCGGTGGGGGTTAAGGCTTCTGAACTCACTTTACAATAGTTTTGGGGGAAAATTTAAAGCTTCTCTACTTGGGGGTCTCAGGCTTTTTTATCCCTGCTGGTTTCCTTTAAAAAGCATGTGTTATGAATGAAACATTTCCTTGATTTGCAACTTGGCCAGCAGTACTCTGATACATCAATCACAAATAGTTGCGATAAAACCCCCTTGAAATCCCACAA
>JAJTUV010004025.1:40000-60296 GCA_021653895.1 Mastomys natalensis | reverse complement strand
TTTTGCTGAATCTCTAGCATGGATCACCAGTAGGAGTGATTAAGGCACGACTTTCTGGGTGCTTCTCCAGCCCCTCTGATTCAGTGGGTCTGGGATGCAGTCAGAAGCTTGTGTTTCTGATAGCTGTGATGCCGGCTGAGGAGACTGTGCTGCTGGTCTGCAGGTCTACTTGGGAAACCACTGGGTCGCCACAGTAACCGGGGACTCCTTGTAGCAGACATGGCATTGTGACTTAGCATAGGCCTGTGTCTTCAAAGTTATTAAGCCATCTCTTATCGGCCTCTACTAGGCTGGGTTGGGTGGCACCTGAGCTGAATCCGGACTGGGCAAAAATGCAGATCATCCCACACTAAGAGGTGGCTGCCAGCTTCCAGCTAAAACACAGATAGACACAACCCTTAGTCCCCCTGCTGGATTTCACTGGCTCCTTGCTCCTGGCCTCCAGAGGGCTACTGCTGGCCTACCAGGAAGGAAGAACAGAATGAAGAACTTTTTTTTTTTGTAGACCAGGAATGAATCTGCATCTTGCTGTTAAGCTTCAACCAGATGTGAGAGATTCCACAAGCCCCAAGAGGTTGTCTGAGCTGAAGACTCGAGCGTGAACATTTCCCTGCACATCTTTGTTATTTTAAAATGTGTCTTGCTAGTGAGCCTTGGTGGTATGTCACTTCCGGGCTGTGGATTCCTAGAGGTCAGAAGATGGATTTGTTGGTGGTAAGAAACTGAAAACGCCAGTGGGCCAGGAGGGATAGCCCAGTGGTTGAAACTGCTGGCTGCTCTTCCAGAGGACCTGGGTTCAGCTCCCAGGACCCATATGTTGGCTCACAACCATCTGTAATCCTAGTTCCAGGGGATTCAATGCCTTCTGACCTTCGAGGTCATCGGGCATGCAAATGATGAACAGACACCCATTCACTCAAAAATTCATACATGTAAAATAAATACATCTTTTAAAATGGTCAGGATGGAGTTGGGAGTGGATTACTGACTTACGGGAGGGGAGGTCACAATATAAGGAGAAAGAAAAGACGGGCAGAAGTGGAGAGATGCAGAAGGCAGCAGCAGAGGTGAGGGAGCTGGAAAAACATGAGGCAGAGGCACACCAGAGCTATGACAAGGTGATAATGGGATGTGTCTGAGTGGTCCTATCTTTCTCCACTATTTCTCTTTCTAGAACCACCTTTGAGCCAAGCCTTGTCATGCTCAGCTAGAGTGGTGCCTAGACTCAGCATCTTCTGATGTGATGATGGTGGAGTTGAGGCGGCTGCGGGCTGGGGTGGGGGGCGGTCAGGAGCAATAACGTGGAAGGCCCTCGGGTCTGAGAAGAAACTGCGATTTTGGAGCAACCCTGCATGGGCAAAGGATCCACAGACGTTATCCGGCCTCGATCCCCAACTCAGAGCTGGGACAGCTCCCGTGAGACACAGCGATGTCTGTGGTGGGTGCAGACCGACAGAAGACCCGAGGGACAGGGGCAAGGGCAGGGACAGGTCTGTCTAATTCAGCCAGGCCCAACCAGTCAGCGGCTGCGGCAAGTTGGGGGATTTGTTGGTGTGTTGAGTCTGCCTGCTGGGCGCAGGGACGTTTCTTTTCTTTCTTTTTCTTTTTTTTTTTTTCTTCAATAATTGTCTTTTGTCTGGCTGAACAATGGAGGTGAGGGGGCAGCCAGGCAGGTGGGACATAGCTTGGCAGGCCCGCGGAGGACAGGAGACTATCCTGCAGCTTGTAGCCAGCTTCATTCATGGCTCCTTGCGTAGCGTCCCAGCTCCAGCCTCAAGGCGCTGGGACCCCAGAGGCTGTGGAGTCTCCTCTCCGGGTCTAGATAGAGGTGGGCCGGGAGCCCGCCCCACCGCACCCTGGCTGGCTCTCAGCCTTCTCTCCCCACACACACCTCTCCTTCTCGCTTGCTCTCAGAAGCTGAGAGTCTTTTGATAAATGCCGCCCGGTTGGGCGCCTGAGGAAGGCCTGCCGCTCCTGGGAGGAGCTTGTCGACATCCGACACTGGGAGAAGGATGGCCTTGCCAGGGAGCAGGGTGGGGGCGGGGGCTGCAGCCCAATTCCCCACAGAACAAAAAGATTTCTCTCTCTCTCTCTCTCTCTCTTGCACCAGCTGCTGAGTCCCCAGCCTCGTCTCGATCATTTTTCAAATTGCAATAAATTAGCGTTTTCTGGAGCAGGAAAACCACACGGAGAGGCCTAATTACCAAATTTGGGGATGGCCTCAAGCCCCTCTGGGCCTGCCTTCTCGCCCCACCCTCCTTGCTGGGGATTGAGGAGGACGCAGCCCCGGAGGAACAGCTTCTTCCATTTCACTCACACCTTTCCCAGGACTGGCTGCTCCCCCCCCAACCCGCCCCTTTCTGGCTGCTCTCTGAACACAGCCCTGCCTGTCACCTCCTCTTTGCCGACATTCCCTCCTTCATCCTCCCACCCACAGAATGCAGTGCAGGCCTATTTATTGCCGTTTGGAAGAGGAGAGCTGAACGGAGGCTCAGGAAACTGCAGGAACAGGACATTGGGTAGGGAGGCAGGTGAAGATGCCTTTGAGGCAAAAGTTTGAAGCCCTCTAACTGCCCCAAACTGAAAATTAAGTTCCCTGCAGTGAGCCCACAGTTTAGAAGAGGATAGAAAATCTTCCCACAGGCTCTCTTGTCTGACCAGAGCAGAGGAGGCTCCACCATTCCAAAGAGATATTTCAGGATTAACTTAGCTTTATGAAACCCAGTCCCTTCTCATTGAGATACTGAAGTACTCATTTACTCCAGAGGATGTCCTTGCCATTTCCTTTTGTGTGTTAAGCAGTGTGTGAAGGCTCATCATGAGCTCCGTGAAGCCTCACTGAAGGCCTCCAAGGTAGGTGTGCCAATGCAGAAACTGAGGTCCAGAGGCCTGAAGTGACTTGCCCACAGCCATGGTGGAGTCTTGCTGGATGCCCAAATAGTGCTTTCTTCTCTTCCGCTGCCCCGTCAGTGGGCCCAGCTGGCCATTGTGATCTGTTCAGTCTTAGAAATGCCCTCCAATCAGGAAGCAGCTCCACTGCCCTGTCACCAATCAGGGTGCCCATTAACTGTGGGGAGGTGGAATCTTGGTTTCAGCTGGAAGCAGCTGGAAGGTAGGCTGTGTGCAAGGAAGTGAAAACTGTTGCCAACAGACACACACACACACACACACACACACACACACACACACACACACACACACAGGAGGGTGGGATGCGGAAGCAAGGGGAATGGTTCTCTGCATTTTCCAGAGGGCAGAAGTCCAAAAAGGATTGTCTAGCTGTGACCTACATCCTGAGACACTTGGATTCTTCAGAACCGGAGGGTTAGGCAGTCTCTCACAATCTGTGGCTCCATGAAACTCAGTATTCCTTCTCCATGTGCTCATCCATGCCATTTCTGCTTCCAGATTGCCACTCCTTCTTACTTTCACCTATGCAGATGAAGCCGCTGTCATTAGGCCACCCTTAACTGCCACCTGTAGAAAGCCCCCCCCCTTCTTTTCTTTCTGGGTCCATGCATATACAATCTCTCTCTACTTCAGCACAGCACGTTACCTGACTCTCCACACAAGCCTTTTCCTCCCAGAGCTTGAATCACTTGGGAGCATCCCTTACATCTTTTCTAGATCTCCGGCTGGCAGAAGGAGGAGCTAGTCGAGATAGAGCACTGTGTTTTCTGGCACCAGAGTTGAGGTTTCTTAGACTGACCCACACAGAAGGGGTAGGATAGTGTGTCTGGGAGAACACAACTTTGGAAGCAGAGACAGTGCAGGTAAAATTCCTTTCTAGTTCTTCTTTGGTTACCTTTTTTGGTACCTTGAGCAAGTTACCTAGCTTCTCTAAGCCTTGTTTTCCCTCAGCTTTTACAAGATAAAAGAGGGCTGGAGACATGATGGCTCAGTGGTTAAAAGCACCGACTTCTTTTCCAGAGGTCCTGAGTTCAATTCCCAGCAACCACAATGTGTCTCAAAACCATCTATAATGGGATTTGGCACCCTCTTCTGGCATGCAGGCATATGCACAGACAGAACACTGTACATGATAAATAAGTGGTTTGAGGTTTTTTGTTTTGTTTTGTTTTAAAGAAAAAGATGAAAGAAACTAAGAGTTAAAGCACCCCTTAAAACACATGGCATGTTTTTTGGTACCCAGCAAATGTTTGGTTGTCACTCATCCTGTCCACAGTCTCATAATTGAAGAAGGAGATAAATTGATAGTGGACTATGCCTGATCCCAGCCTGAGGAACTGAGACATTTCAGGCCTGGTTGTCCTTTTCTCCAGGAATACCCACCCACCAGCCCACAGGATCCAATCTATTCCCTTCCTGGCCACCCCAGGCCCAGAGTTTACATGCTGAAATTCGCAGAAGCTGAGACTTCCAAACAAACCCCCCAAGTTTGGATTTATCAGCCATGCTATTAAAACAGTAATTTTCAGCTGCCTAATGTTTCCAACTTCTGCTCTAATCCAGCGGGTAAATATTTACGGAGCCTGACACCACTCCTAGGCCACTTGCTCTGCTGCCAAGCATTCATTTCCCTTGCAGGCCCGTTGGTTTGATACGTTTAGAAGCAGAGAAGGCTGGAGGGAGTATGCGTACATGTACACATGAGCACATGTGCTTGCTGGTGTATGACGAGGAGAGAAAGTCTTCCTCATGGTATATTCTTGGGTGTAAAAGACACATGAGAGACTCAGCCTCGCCCCTTCCTTCTGCCCAGATCTCTTCTGCATTGGGGTGGGATGCACCCAGATGATCAGATACCCACCTTCTCTGTTTCCACCATCATCCCCACACACATGTGCACACAGCTAGATTCAGGGAATGGGCTCATAGGCTACCCATAGAGACACTTGGGGCCCTCCTTCAATTTGACTATTTGCTAGGGGTAGCTCTCTGATCATGTCCCTTCAATACTCTTTCCTCAACTGTGAGACGTAGGGAAGAATGTCCAGCCCTGCAGATGGCTCTCTTCTACCATCTCATCCCCATTTAAATAAGGGACACCTTTATGCCCATGGGTCTAAAGCCACAACAGATGTGAATCCAGGAAGGCCCCACTTGTGAGCGTCTCTTTTTGTCTGTTTCATCCAGAGCTGAGTATCCTCATGGATGCTAGGCAACTGTGCTACCACTGAGCCACATTCTAACCTTCACTACTCCTCACAGAGCATTCTTGGTGAATGAAGGCTGAGTCATACTCTTCTACTGTCTCTACATTCATCACAGACACAGCCAAGGTACTCAGTGAGCAACTCTACACATATTTTTCCAAGACCTAAAGACTGGTTGGAAGAGGGCCTTGAAGAAACAAAGGCCTATTTTAGCCCCCAAGGGACTAGAGAAGAGTAAGTAAAGAGAAGCATCATTGTTTGTAGGATGCTCCCTGCACATGGGGGTTCTAGTTCTCTTGCTCCTCTCCTATTTGATGAGCTCTTACTATGTGAAGCAGAGCACCACGGGATTGCTCACTCAGTCGTCATCAGCCAAAGAGGATGGAGTCATATTTGAGACTTGGGATCACTGCAACTTAGAAAGGTTCAGTCACTCAGCCAGTGTACACAGGAAATAAGGAAAAGGCAGACCTAGGTTTTGAGCTCAGGTAGTCTGATCCCAGAGTGCATACTCTTGTCTCACTGTCTTGTCCCCTGTAGTAAATGTTCAATGACACTCAAAAAATGAACAAATGCTTACCATGTGAGTGACGACACTGGGCACAGTTGTGTATGTTACTGAGATTCACCTCCCTCTTTGCTGCCAGGGTATGTGTTATCATTCCCATTGCTCAGATGAAGAAACTGAGGCTAGAAGATGTGAACTAACCTGAGACTTACTTTCTACTAGCCTAGCAATTGAGAGGCCATATTTGATCCTTTGCAGTAGCCCTATTCCCAATGTTCTTTCTTGTCTCTCTAGTCTACCCAGGGGTGCCTTGGTCCAGCTGGCCCAGCCTTGAACACATTTCCTCAGGGTATGGGTTTCTTCAAGCTGCAAAATAAGGGGGGTGTAACGAAGAGGAAAGAGTTCAGCAGGGAGAAAATGGGTTGCTTCAGGGCAAGGGGAGTATCAAACAGATTGAGTTACAACAGAGCTCCTGTTACTAGTAATTGTAGCATCATGAGGGTGCCTGCGATGGCGGTGGTGATGGCGGTGGTGATGACCGGTGATCACGATAATGTTTAGGGCAGGGTAGACAATGACGAGGAGGTGGCCCATCCATTGTGGCCTAGCAGGTTCCTCTCTTCCCCTCCCACATCAGCCACAGAAAAATTGCCCAGTAACCCCAGCATTTTATGTGCTGCCTATTGCTGTTCCTGGTGCCTGGTGCAGGTGACCTTGTTCCTTGCTCCAGGCCATGTTCCCTGCTCTTGGGATGGGATACCTTTTTGTAACTGCACAAAGACTCCCTAAGTGTTAGAAGTGGCCTTGAACTGAGGCACACACACACTCATGTGTGGCCTACAGCAGTGGCTGGATACCATGCTTTCTTGCTTTCTTTCTTTCCTGGCTGGCCTACCATTCTGGAGTTGAAATTCTTTTTTTGAACTTGAATCTGGGTCTCATTCCTCTGTGATTTGACCTTGGACCAATCACTTCCCAGTCTGTGTCTCAGTCTCATCTAGAGAGTGGGGCAGTGCTGAGATTTATGCAGACTGGAGTCCCTGGGTGTCCCTGAGAAGTAGCAGGGACCAGAACAGGAGAGTAAAGTCAAATGAGTCATCTCTCTTGTTCCCTAAGTCCTGAACTCATGTGCCAGACGTTAGGGTTTAGAGCAAGCAAAGAGATTCACACACTCCTAGTTGAAGCCTCGGGCATTTTTTTTAGTGCTGTGGTGGAGCCCCTGTGGGTGTCTGGGCCAGTCCTGCCGCGCCTGACTGTCTGGGAGATTCCCTGTGGGAGCAGAGGAGGTTGCTGCAGTGTCCCTGAACCTCTCCTTCCTCCCCAGTCTGCTCCTCTTCCCAAGGCTGTTGAGAGGCTAGGGTGATGGATGGGGCCCTGCCTTCCCTCACTACTTCTTTGATGAAAAGAAAGAAAAGTCCACCTGAATCTCAAATCAAAAACAGGTGAATTGCCACTCAGGCTGAGCCGGCTCCCTCTCCTGGCCTGCAGGAAGGTTGGGGGCTGAGGGGAGAAAGGAGAGGTGATAAATCACACTGTCAGGCGGGGGTTCTACCCTTCAGCTGTGGTAAGGACTTTGGGCTGCCTAGACCTGCCTTCCTCCTAGGATGGGGGTGTACCAATCACAAAGTTTGGTTAGTGGGCAACCGTCCCTAAGCATTGAAGCCTCACAGGAAGTTGCTCCATGGACAGCCCTCCCTCCTCTTCACCAGCCTCCATGTTGCCCCCACACATGGCAGGGGTACAACTCTTCCCTTGTGCTCTTTCAGCTCCAGCATGCCCAAAGTTTGCCAGCACCTTGCCCACTGAGGTAGGAGTGTGTGTGTGTGTGTGCGTGCGTGTGTGCACGTGAACTCTCTGAACTTCTGTGTTTGAACCACAAAGGGGTTCGATTCTTTTGGAAGCTAAGAGATGGCAGGCAGATAATGAACCTTGCACTTGCATCCCAGGAAGATGACATGGGGGCCCTGGGTGTCCCATAAACTTGTATGTCACTTTCTTCTGCTCAAACTTGTGCACTGATACCTTGCCATGATAGACCATGGATCCCTGGAGTTGGTAAAGGATTATCCTAGAAGACTGTCAGCACACTGAGACTGTGACTCCATCCAATCCTGCTCTTTTTCTCTTGCAGCAGAGACACAGCAGGGCCTCAATGTCAACAGTACCTAGCCTTTGAAAGTAGTGCAGAGGTGGGTGGGGGCTGTGATAGCAAAGGGCAAAGCTCGGCAGGGCACTATTTAGATCTCCTGGGACTGACTGATCCCAGAAAAAAAAAAAAACAGACTAAGGGATGCTCCTCTCAGAGTTCTATCTACTACATAAAGGCTAACTAGGCCCCTGGGAGATGATACAGGAAAAGTCACAACATCAGGACCAGGCAGTAGAATAGGCCCCAGGCTTTCGGTTCGAATCTTCCAGTCCCAGGAAAAGCTGTGTTTGCTATGAGAACTGAAGAGTTTCTGATCTAGCCTGATCCACACCCACATTCCAGCAGCTGGATGCTGCCAGCCTGACTCCCACTGTCCACCTACACAAGCCTGGGGGCTGTAGCACCCTAGACTCAAAGCCAGGAGCCACTTGCAGTCTCCAGGATGGCTGGACAAGAGCCAGGACCTTCCACCTTGCCTTCTGACTCTTGCAGTCCCAGCCCTTTGGAGCAGCAAGGGTAGAAAGGACAGGAGAGGAAAGGTGGGAAGGAAAGAGCTGGAGAGGCTGCATGGAGACGAAAGCTTGAGGTTCTTAAGGGAGAAATAAAAAGAAACTGAGAACAGTTCACTGAGCACGGAGTTAGGCGAAGACGCAGACGGAGCCGAGAATGGAGGGTGAGTGGGTAGTACAAAGACACCCCTAAAAGGGACAAGCTGTGGAACAGAGCAGGAAAAAGGGGTCGCCAGAGGGGCAGAGAAAGGACCCCAGCCCAGGGGTCCCCCTCACTACATTTCTGTGAGCTCCCCAGAGGCGGTGGGGGCAAACTGAAAATGAAACACCTCGTCCCCGGGCCGGGGATGTGACCCTCAGAGTAAGAGGATTAGGGAGGCTTCCAAGAGGAAATGGGGAGGGTGCCAGGAATGGGGGAGCCGAACGTAAACTCCCGCTGCCCCCCACCCAAGCCAGGGGAAAGCTTGCGGACCATCACGCTTAAGCTATGGAGTGCCAGTGCCCCCTTGTGGCACGGGGCCGACTGGAAAATTGCTGGTGCGTGGGGGCTGGGGTGGTAGGGGTGGTTTGGGTCCCACACAGGACTTTGGACTTCTGGAGTCTGCCGGTGGCAGAGAACCTCTGAGATGGGCTAGTGACTGTCTGGGACCTCCAAAGCCTGTAAACATCAACAAAGACTGAAGAGTGAGCCCGAGGTTCTCTGTCTCTCCCTTCCTTTCCCTGGAGTACACCAGGCCCATCTGCAGGCCAAAGGCTGGAGCTCCCCTCCACAGTGCCTTCTCCCATCCTAGCTCGGCTCTTAGTATCATAGTCTCCCAGTCTTGGTCTTGCATCTGGGCCTCTAGGTGCCTCCCACTCAACTCCCAAGGTTTGCTTCCCTTGGCAGCACATGCGTGAGCGCTTGCCGGTGGAGGGGTGGGGTGTGCCTGTGAGTGTGGTTTGTGCACAGTGACCCGACCCATCTCAGCTCAGAGTGGAACTGGGAACGTGCTTTGCCTGGAAGAGTCAGGAACCTTAGGTTTCAATTGGTCTTCATGGTTGTCTTGCTGTGCAATTCTGAGCATATTCTTACCCTTTCTGTATGTCTACCCCTCCCCATCTCAGGCTGGATGGTTTTACCATACCCAAAGACAGAGCTTGACTAAGAAAGGAGTTACTGCGTACTCCACTGGGATTCTGAGAGGTGGTTTGCACAAACTGGGAGGACATCCCACCTAACCATGAGCTGGAACCTCCTCCCGTGCCCCTACGCCACACTTGCCCATTGAGGCATGAGTATATGTGGGGGTGGCGTGGTCTGTATTCAGACCTGCTCACAACCCAGGATGCCTTCTGTCCAGGAAGGGCTCACAGACTAGATAGAGGAGGTAGTTCTGAGTTTCTCTTCCCCCACTCAGAGTGCAGCTATTGGTGAGCTCCAGTCTGGGAGAGGAGAAACCTGAGCCCCATGGCGGCTCCCCCCAGGAGGGAGAGGAGGAGTAGAGTGGAGTGCTGAGGAGCAGCAGAAGGATGCACCTGGCTCAGCAGGAAAGAGCTCTGGGAGGGAGCAGGGCAGGGCACCCCAGTCAGAGGATAACTAGGGAGGAGGAAGAATTTGAGGAGCTCTGGTTTTCCAAGGCAGTTTGGTGCTTGAGACTGTCTGTTGTCCAGGTTTCCATATCTGCAAAATAGAGGTAAGAGCACTCAGATAGCAGAGCCACTGGGAACAATAGATGAATTCATATAGATAAGCAACTAGAACATTTGCTGGCACTTAGTGAGTGGTTTGTTGTTGTAGTATGTTTTTTTGGTTTTTTTTTTTTTTTTAAAACACCATCTTGTGTCTTGTTCTCTGCCTTCTTTTTTGCATTGTTCTTTAACATTGTGTATGTGCAGTGGGGCATGTGTGATGGTGCACATTGGAGTCAGACGACATCTTTGTGGTGTCAGACCTTCCACTTTTTTTTTTTTCTTTTGGCTTTTCGAGACAGGGTTTCTCTGTGTAGCCCTGGCTGTTCTGGAACTCACTCTGTAGGCCAGGCTGGCCTCGAACTCAGAGATTCACCTGCTTCTGCCTCCTGACCTGGCTTTCCTTCCACTTTTATGTATATTCTGGAGATTGAACTCGGGTCACCAGGCTTATATGTCAAGTACCTTTACCCACTGAGCCATCTTGCTGGCCCCACTTTACTTTTTAAGACCGGGTCTCTTACTGAACCCAGAGCCTAACAATTGGCTAGACAGGCTGGTTAGTGAACTCTAGGATCTGTTTCCACGCCTCCTCAGCACCGAGTTACAGATGTGTCCTAAACCATACCCAGACCTCTGTTTCTATTTCCAATCTCCAGCTTTTGGGTGGGTGCTTGGAAATCCAAACTCATATTCTCATGCTTGGACAGGAAGGACTTTACCCACTGAGCCTCATTCCCAAGCCCTGATGGTGACCAAACTGTGTCTATTTCCTGGTGCTTGGATTATAGTTATTACAGGCATATGCCAGTGTGCCTGATTCATGCCTTGCTGGGAACTGAACTCAAGTCTTCCCGCTTGGTAGGTAAGTATGCTACCAACTAAGCTGTGTATCTCCAAACCTTCTTTTGCTGTTTTTAATCATTCCTGGAAACGGTTTCTTGGAACATACTAGTCAGAGGAATCCTGTAATGTTCTAGCCGGCAAGGCTTTATAGATGGCGGCTGAGAGCAGTGATTCCCAATCTTCCTAATGCTGTGACCCTTTATGGTTCCTCATGTGGTGACACCCAACCATAAGATTATTTTCAGTGCTACTTCATAACTGTAATTTTGATATTGTTATTAACCCCAATGTAAATATCTATGTTTTCTGATGACTTAGGTGTCCCCTGTAAAACGGTCATTAGATTTCCCTCCAAAGGGGCCGTAGCCCACAGGTTGAGAAACTCTAGTTCAAATGCTATTCTTCAAACTGTGATACCCATTGTGAATGCAAGTATTTTTAAGCCCAGAGAGGGGGAGAGACTTACTAAGATTACACAGCAGACTGTGGCTCAGCTGAGGTTCCTTTACTGCCAGGCCCAACCCTGTATCAACGTTTTCTCCTTCCTCAGCTGGGTATCCCTGGAACCTTTGCATGCAGCTGTGGTCCTCAATCTCAAATGGGTCTTGGCCAGCATCCCAGTGGCTGGGCCAAAGCTCCAAGACAGACTAGGAGCCTTTTCTTTGATTTGGTGGAGGATCTGGTTTGATCCTTCACTCGTGTCCGTTGGAGCCAGAGTTTTTTCCAGCTGGAAGAACCTTTGAGGTCACTTGGTCACCCAGCCTCCCTCCCTATCTGCTGTCTGCAACCACTAGCTTCTTCCCCTTATGCCCTCCATCAGGGAGGATCCCTAGATCTTGCAGATATGTAGACCTAAATAACCTAGACATCTCTGGGCTTCTCCTCATTATTCCTGGCAGCTGCTGTTCCTGAAAATCCACATCGATGGGACAACTGGGAAACAGAGTTGCCAGTCCCAGTCTGCTCTGTGGCCAGCTGGCCTTTCCACCTCACCGTCCACCCATCATGACAGCGGCAGTCCTACCACGGTACCGGCTTTTCCCTTTTTCTGTTTCTGCTTACAATGGCCAAGGGCAAGCCTTGTCTTGATTTCAGGTTCTTTGGCCACCACCACTGGGGCTTGAGTTCCTAGAGAAGCCCCCTCAGCCTTTCAGTGATGGTGTTCCCTGCTGCAGCCTAGCTTGGGCTGGGATACTCCCCAGAGCCTGAGCTAGACCTGTTTGCAATGATTCACGCCTACACACTCCCACCTCACCCCTGGGAGCCAGCTCTGCACTCTTAATAGATCTTACGGTTAAGAAGTTTTTTCCTGCTACTCAGCGTTAGTGCTTAAAGTGCAGTTACACTCTGAAAATTGACCATAAAATGACACCATGGGGTCCACATTTATCCTCCAGCCACAATTCCAGACCAGCTTGGTTCAGTTTTCACTTTGAAAAATGGCTTAGGGGGGCTTCAAACTCCACCCAAGTCCTAAATCTGCTTCAGCGCTTCCTCCCAGTGCAGCCTCCTGCCCCCAGGCTAGGGGAGAAACAGGCCCTGGGACTGCTGAGGTGGCTAGCCAGGTACAGCTGTACTCAGAAGGTTCCTGCCATGGCTGGGATCTGGGGGCACTGCAAGAGGGACAGAGACATTGGACTCACCTGGATGGAGGGAGGCCACTCTTCCACGGTTTGGCCAGATGTCTAAGACTAAGGTCTAGGATCATATTTCCCACCTCCACCCCCATCCCCGCAGTGTTACTGTCACCTCTGTTACAGGGACACGGTGAATGTGAATGTGGGGCGGGAATGTGCCACTGAACAGAGGTTACCTGAGGAGGACCCTCCCTATCCCCCTACCCCATCCTGTTTACTCTAATGAGCCTGGTTATTTGGCTCCCAAGTCCACAGCAAATTAGAAGCAGTAAATCAGTAGGTGGGGTGGGGGCAGCCGGGGCTGCTGGAAGCAGGCACACTAAAAGTGTCAAGATGTGAGAGCTGACAGCCTGACTGCGGGGAGTAGGCAGGGAAGTAGGAAAACAGAAAACAATCCAGGCCAGGTACAAGTGTGCAAGGAAGGCAGACAAGCCAAAGCCTCATGATGCAGGAGACTGCCAGGGCGAGGTGCTGGTGGTAGGCGTGGCACAGTAATGAGCAAGTCCTTAAGAAGAATAGGCTAATAAGGTGGAATGTGTTTCCTAAACATTTCCATAAAACATAACTCACTGGAGCCAGGCATAGAGTACTGTGGTGTGTTCCTTTAATCTCAGCACTTAGGAGGCAGAGGCAGGTGGGTCCCTGTGAGTTCAAGGCCAGCCTGCTCTACAAAGCAGGTATCCAGACAACCAGGGCTGTATCAGGTGAGACCTTGCCTCAAAAAAGAAATCCAAACCAAAACAACAACAATAACAATTGAACTGGGTACAGTGGCACATGTCTTCAGTCCTAGCACTTGAGAGGCTGAGGCAGGAGAATCCTCGGTTATAGGCTGTGTCAAACAACAGTAATAAAGGAGACATTTGATGGTGTGCCTATTGTCCCCCACTTGGGAGGCTGACACCAGATGATCTCAAAGCCCAGGAGTTTGCAGCAAGCCTTGAAATCTATAAGACAATTCTTTCCCCTGTGTTTCTTAGACAGGACACTGATGTGTTACCTATGGAGTTTTACATCCCTAGGTTCTAGAAACCTTCCTCCTGAATGACTGGGACAACTGGCTTATGATATGAGACTGAGCTAATTGTGTTTTTAACTATGTGCTCATGGGACTGAAACTTCCGCTTTGAGGCACATTCACAAGTGCAGAATACCTCATTGCTTACGCCCCTACACAGTTGAGTTTCCCAGCCCACTAAATACATTTGCACTGGTTTTGCAGCCAGTCCTGAACCTTAGCCTGGCTCCACTGTTTCCTGTTCATAGGATCCTGGACAAGTCACTTAACCTCTCAACTGCTTCCTGTGTAAGACATTAACAAGAATACCTGTCTTGCGCAGCTTGGAGGGTTGTTTCAGAGATACCTAAGCCTGAATGTCCTATCCCAGGGCCCAGTAGGAGTATATGAGGCACTCCATCCTTTTCTGAGCATTGCTTCTGGAAGTCTGAATGTTAGGGATCAACCTGTCTGGTCCTGATCTCCCCTATGGTCACACCTCATAGGTCAGCAGCATGGGACAGGGCACCTGCTCTTGGTCACTGTGATGTGTGCAGTTGAGCTGAGAATGGTGATGACCCTGGGCAGGGCTGGTATGTGCCAGGAGACAAGGAAGAGCCAGACCATGGAAACATGGGATTAGGGGCGAAGATGGCAACAGTGGTTATGAAGTCCATTTGCCTCTGCCTCTTGGGCTCCCACAGCCTCCTGTTTTATGAGCAGCGTCCCTAGCCCTAGAGACAGCAGTCGAAGGAATCTGGCATTTAAGTTGAGAATGATGCAGAGGGGTCAGGTGCAAGCAGATGCTGCAGTAAGAGAAAAGCACCCACAGAGCAAGTGAGGTCAGTTAAGGGGTGTAGCCTAGACATGACCACTGTCTTGAGGTCAGAGGTATACCCAATGCCTGCTTCCCTAAGCAATGCTACTCCAGAGACATGTGGAACAGGGTCTCTCTGTTCAGAGACCATTTTCAGATTGTCCCTCATTACCATAAGAAGCATCCCCCCATCCATGCCACAGCAACAGCACAGAAGAAAACCAGGACGGCTGTGGAGGTTGAGAGACTGAGAGACAGATGCCCAGTTCCATCTCATCCTGGAAAGGTGGCACACAAAGGCCTGTAGAAACAGCACCAGAATCACAAATGAAATCAGGTCTGGTTCCAACGCTATAAAAGCACTGTGTTCTGAGGATTAGGTCTCCCAAAGACCATGGATGGGCTTTGAAGATACCCGGAGCCAGGTTGAAATCCCAGATCCTCAACCTGGGAGGGTCACTTTCCTTCCTAAGCCTCAGCTTCTTCCATTTCCCATCTTCCCAGAGAAGATGTGAGAGGAAGAACTGAGCTAGAGATCTAGGATGACGGGACTGGGTATATGTGTGTGTCTATATAGGGGCCGCTGGTTCAGAAAGTTGCACTAGGCTGGCCTCAATGCACGCCTCACAGCGAGCTGGTGAGATAGTCCTCACTTGGAGGATAGGACACTGAGCTGCTGAGCTCTGTGACTTTCCTTATGTCTTGTAGCTAGGTAGTAGCACAAGAGAGATTCAAATTCAGGCATCCTGACTCCATTTTTTTTTTTTAACCAACTCTGCCACAGTGAGGATTTATGAGGCAAACGGGTGCCAAGGTGCTCTGTGGATTCTAGGCTGCTGTGCAACGTATGTGGGGGTTCTCATTGTGAATCATGGTAACAGCAGGTTTCCAGAGACCCCCTGGGCATGAAGTTGCTGAGTAAGATCTCCTGGGTCCTGAGCCTCTGGCTCATTCCCTCACAGACCTTCTGTTTCCTGGGCTTCCAGTGACCCGTGTTCCTCTGGGCCTGGGCCTTTGTGTGTGGAGCTTCATGTCTGGAACCCACCCCCTCTGGGACCCAAGCCTGTGGAAGGCTGCTCATTGCCCCTGCAGCTGCCAGAAAGGGGACATCAAAGGGGCAGCACGTGGGTGAGGCGGCTCCCTGCTTTGTTTTGAGAGCTTGTGGGTTTTGTGGTGCACATGCAGGCACGCAAGGAAGAGAGGGACAGAGACTCTGGCAAGCAGGCAGCTCAGGAGCTGGGAGCTTGGGAGTGGCTATGGGGAGCAGTTGGGAAACTAGGCTGTGGCAGGAAAATGTGGCAAGGGTTAGGGGAGGAGCGAGGGAGAAAAAGTGTGCCGGTGGGGGCAGCAGCGGGACTGGTTTGCTCCCTGTGTTACACAGCTGGGCCTCTGCAGGAAGGCCCTGGCACTACTGGATGTATAGCATCAGGCTATTGGAAGGTGGTAGACCACCCTCATTTGGGATTTGTTTTATTCATTCATTCATTCATTCATTCATGCATGCATGCATGCATGCATGCATGCATGTGTGCATTCATTCCTACATTCTTCTAACAGGTAGTTATTGAACCATCAAGTATGGAAGAGTCGTTTCAGAAAGGGTTCTACAGTCAGACTCCCGTGTTGAACCCTGGCTGAGGGCCTAGGATGAACTTCCTTGTGTCAAAGTGTCTGCATCTGTGAGGTGGGTGTGCTAATGGGACCTACCTTAGAGGATGGTCGTGAGCATTCAATGAAATATTCCCTGTAAAGTACGTCCAACAATATATATATGTGCATAATATGCGTACAAAGAAAGACTTGGGGTTGGGGCTGGAGAGATGGCTCCGCAGTTAGGAGCACTTTCTGCTTTTCCAGAGGATGAAAGTTTTGTGCTCAGCACTTAAGGCATTGTAAGCACTGGGTGGCTTACAACTGCCTGTCAACACATCATCGTGGATGTTAATACCCTCTTCTGGCTTCACTGGACACCTGCATATATATGCGTGCACACACACACACACACACACACACATACTCACATAAATAAATAATGGAATATTTTAATATTGCATGTATTTATATGTGTGGGTATATGCATGTGTAAGTGCAGGTGCCCACAGAATCCAGAAGAAGATGTTGGACCACAGGAGTTGAAGTTGCAGGCAGTTACAAGCTGTCTGACATGGGTGCTGGGAACCAAACTGGGGTCCTGTGCAAGACCAGTACGTGCTCATAAGCTCTTAGCCCTCTCTCCAGCCCTACTAAAATAGACTTGGGGGTTGTGGTTCACCAGTAAAACATTTACCTATTGCATTAGATTCCATCCCAAGCAACACACACACACACACCAGTTCATTTATATATTCAACCATGAGGAGTGTGTATATATTATATATATAATACATATGTGTGTGTGTGTGTATGTAGGTATATATGTATGTATTCTGTCAATTCTTATACTAGTCACTAGGAAGTCAGAGATGATAAAGCAGAAAGACACCGGGTACTGGGCTGCACACATATAATTCCAGCACTGTCTGGGACGCTGAGGCTGGAGGATTAGGAATCAAAGGCCACCTCAGTTGCATAGTGAGTTGAAAGGCAGCCTGGGTTGAGTAGGGAGACCTGTTTCAAAAAAAACCCTAATGATGATAATGATAAAAATAAGGCCAACACAGCCCTTACCTTCATAGAGCTGTGTTGTTCATCCAATGACTCTCTAAGAAGGCTGTGATGTCTTCCTAGAATTATTCTAAATAGCCAGAGAGGGAATTGGTGTTCAAACTGGCACCAGTGGGCCCAGGAAACAGCCTTTGGCCCTCTTTGCTCTGCTTTCTTCAAGAGCCCCAAGCCAGGCTTGTCAGCTGTACATCTTTCTCCTTCATCTCAAAAGGAGCTAGGCTGGGAAGTCAGGTAGTGTGAGCACAATACACTTGAAGCTCAATAGCTCACATTCAGAATGTTTCCTCGTGAGATGGTGGAGAAAGTCAAGGGTTTTTCAAGGAAAAAGAATGGGTATCTTCCTCCCTCTATTTCCTTCCCTGCCTCTACTTTGACATTCTTGGGCTTTCTGAACCAGCCCACACTGATGTGGCTCCATGGGACAATAAATACATATAGGAAACTGCACCCAGACACATATGTACAAAGGCACAGATGGATACAAAGAACCCGAGGAAAAAGTCCATTGGGAATGAAAGATGGTAGACCTGGGGTTAAGCTGCAGCTTGGGCAAGTGGTCAGGGGAATGAGGTATAGAATGATTGACCTCCATCCTCAGAAGAAGCTGGCCAACCCTCAGGGGCCATTTGCCCCAGCAAAGATGGTGCTTGTAGAACATGTATCAAAGTGTGTCCCAGAAGGTCTGAGTATCTGGGATGGATGAAAGACCAATAGAGTAGATTGTGTGCCCAACATGTATGAGAAAGGTACAAAGAACCCAGGTAAGCCATTTTTCTTCCATCGCTACAGGACTTCTCAGAGCTTTCAAGAAGCTAAAAAACAAGGTACCTGCCCAGGGTCTATGTGTTTGTGACCACGTTCTACCATACAGTCCTTTTGCTGAAGAATGGTTTAGGGCAAGTGCTCATTTCAGGAAATAGCTCCTGAGTACTTATCAGGGCCTCATCCCTATTCTCCTTTTCACTCTCTACATGGCATCTTCTTGTTGACTTTCTCTCTGCCTCACCCCACAGGGTCATGTTAAGTAGCATATAGTTCAGGATGGCCTCCAACTCAAGATCCTCCTGCCTTGGACAAACAAGTGCTAGGGTTATAGGTGTCTGGTACCAGGTCCCATCCTTACTTGGTCCCTTTTTACAAAAAACTATTTTTAATTTGTTCTTTGACAATTTTGAACATAAATGTATCTTGATCATATTTACCCCCAAGTTCTTAGCAGCCCCTCTAGGTAACTCTACAACTCCCCTCCTCTCCCACCTTTGTTCTTGTCCTCTCCTTTTATTTTATGTAGTCCACTGAGTTTCATCAGTGTTGCCTGCTGCAATATCTTGTTGGCATATTCTTGTGTATAAGACGTAATGAGTTCAGAGTGCAATGTCTGTGCCATGCTCAGAAGACACCATTTCATGCACTCTTATGTTATTTCTATCACCTTCAATAATATCCCCAGAGCCTTGTAGGGGATGACATATATGTCTCACTAGGGCTAAGACCTCAATAGTCACTTATTCTTAGCACGTTGACCAGTTATGAGTCTCTGTAGTTTGTGCACTGCAGAAAGAGGCTTCTCTGGCTAAGGTTGAGAACAGCACGAGTCTATGGATAGAAGCATACATAGTTACAAGACAGTTTAGTAACGTGCATTTACAGAACACACTAAAGCTTACAACTTCCCGAGTAATGGACTGTGTGGACTAGGGTTTATGGTGCTAAGCATGAATTCACTTCTTTGGAGCAGGCATCAACTCCAATCAGAAAGTACTTGGTTACCTCATAACTGTCATGCCACTATTGCTACAGTAGGTACACTGTGCCTGGCAGGTTGGTATTGTAGCATGCAGCATCCGGTACTGGGTAAGACCATTGTACCTCTTCTGCCCCAGTGGCCTGCATAGCACCTTCTGGCTCTATGAAAGCTAGTCAGCAGGGAGAAAGTTTTAACATTAATTACAGCTTGATTTCTCTATGTCCTATAACCAAAGTGTATTGCATTTTCTGTACTAGGATCTTACCCTCTAGTTATGATTGACAGCAAAGACTTGCTCAGTTTCTTATGTCCCAAAGTAAAACGCTTCTGTGAATCACAGAGATTGCCATGTATCATCTTCCCTGAGTCTACAACCTGCCTCCTCTCTTCCCTGCCTTCCATGTGCTTGTAAAACTTCCCAGTGAGGTATTAGAAGGAGGCCACTCAGTCCAACGTCAGACCTTCCTGTGGAGATCTTCCTTCTGAGCCTTTCAGTGCCAAGGGCCTAGTCTCCAGACAGTGGGCCTGAGACCTGCTGTAGCAGACAGGCCACTGCAGTGCCTGTGGCCAATGGGGAAGCCTATCTGCTCATTACCGTCTGAATCAATAGAGCAGCACCAGGCCTGGGAAGGCAGGGAGAGAGCTGTGCAAATTAATGAGTGGCCAAATTAAATCCGTTCCCTCCTCTAGCATGCTGTTCCAGTGGATCAGCTAGGAACTGGGAGAATGTGAAAGTGGGAAATCATGGGCCAAACACCCTGAGATAGCCACCTCCTCCTGATTCTTAAGGCAAGATCTGGCAAGTAGAGCTGCCCAAATCACAAGACACTCACTTGCAGTCAGCATTTCCGATTCAAACAGTGTTTGAGGCATCCTTTGTACGAAAATATTCTTCATGCTTTATTTCGAACTAAAGTTTAACTGGAAATCCTGTGTTCCATTTGACAACCTGACTTTTCAGGGACTGCAGTGCCAAAAGTTGAAGTGCAAATGCAGGCTGGAATATGGATAAAATCCTCAAGTTCAAAGACTGAGATATACTACTCCCTCTGTGAAGAAGGTCGACTCTCTTCGGTCTCTGATGACCCTTTGAGGACTTGGAGCTGGCAGTGCGGAGCTAGCAAAAGTTGACTAGGAAACCCAACAGCATGTCCCTTGGCTCCTGCAGTCTCTTCCCCTGAAGAGCAAGATAAGGCCATGTGGGTCTCTTTGGGAGCTGCTACTGCTTAGCTGGTGAGAACATGGAGTGAGTATGTTCACGGCTGCCCTTGCCTACAGCAAGCTCAGTAACACACATGCTGGGAAGAGCAAGGTGTTGGCATTTACTCCAGATGGTGCCAGGCATGTCCGCTGCTTACCTTTTCCTGCAGAGAGAGCTTGTGTAATGTTACCCTGTATGTGGGCTGGGGGCACGGTTCTGTTGTAAAAGTGCTTGCTATGCAAGCCTGAGGACCCGAGTTCAGATCCCCAGCGCCCATGTCAAAGCTTGGTTTGGTGATCCACTTCTGTAATCAGAGAACTGTGGGCCATGGAGACAGGAGGATCCAGAGGGCTTACCAGCCAGCTAGTTTAATGAACTGAGTTCCAGGTACAGTGAGAGATCCTGTCTCAAAACATAAGGCAGTAGCAGGGCCTTT
>JAJTUV010004025.1:0-35000 GCA_021653895.1 Mastomys natalensis | reverse complement strand
GAAGTAGGAAATGGCCAAGGGTAAAAGAAACCCAAGGGATGCCAGGGGAAGAAACCTAATGAAGGACCCCTTGCAGCCGCTTTGAAAAACCCCTTTTGCCGATCTCTCTGCATTCTGTCTCTGTCTCTCTTTGTCTCTCTGTCTCTCTCCTTTCTCTCTGCTCCTCTCCTCTCTCTCTCACACACACACACACACTCACACTCACAAAACCACACACACACACTCCCCCCACTGACTGTCATGAATTCAAGTCCCACTAAGATTAATCCTGAATTTGGGATCTGATTCATCTCTTCCACCCAGCCTTAGTTTTTTGTCAATAAAATGAGGTTCACTAGAATCAGCAGGATGGCTCACTGGTAAAGGTACTTACAGCTAAGACTGAGCCCGGGAGTTTGATCCTGGGGTCCACATGGTAGAAGAGAGAATTTTCTCTGCCATGCAATGGCCATGCCCATGTGTACCCCCATCAATAAATATAGTGTAATACATTTTTAAAAATGGGGTTAACCAGAGCTAGCCCCTCCTGGCTCATGGGGTCCTAAAGTGGACCATGCACTTCCTAACAATGCATACATCCATCTGGGGCCTGGAGAGCTGAATAAGGACAGTCACATTCTTCACCGCCCTGCTGAGTGCCCTGGCTCTTTTCAGCAGTTTCTTTCATGCCCGGGTGTCCTGTCATTCCTTCCACCACCAGAGAGACAGGCTCTAGGTTCACACCTTTAAAAGTCCCTTCGCTCTCTGTGTGACCTTGTGTAAACCCCACTGCATTCCCCTCCTCATCCTGCCTCCGTCTTCTCGGGCTGCAGATAGGCCAAGGGATCCTTGCTCTTTCCGGTTTTATACTACAGTTCTAGAAGTCTAGATCTAGGGCCAAGCTGGTCTAATATTTAGTCTAAATTGTTGTGGAGTGTCGTGTGTGTGTGTGTGTGTTGTGTGGGGTGTGTGTGTGTGTGAGAGAGAGAGAAGAGAGAGATGAGAGAGAGAGAAAGAGGTAAACTTGAATAGAGGATTGTACAGCCCCACCCTATGTTCTCAGGACAGTGTCTCCCAGGTAGGCCCCATTTGAGGGGCTCAGGCTTCCTGATGTAATCTGGTTGCTACCTGCCCACTTGAAGGGCTGTGCAGCTTATGCTTGCTGTTCTTCTCCCTACTCCACCCTTGGCCCCCTCTCCCAACCCTTCAGATCTTGAGCCATCACTTTTGGGTTTGGGTAATTCTTGAATGTTTAGTGTATGCGATACATACACATACCCTTGCAGCAAACTCTTTTCTTGTTTCTCTCCTAGTCTCTTTTCTTTCCCAAACATTCCCTGTTCCTTCTTCTTTCTCCTCCCCCTCCTCCTTTTCTCCCCCTTCTCCTCCTCTTCTTCTCAAATGCCCTGGCTCCTGCCTGACTTGCTGTGTGATTTACTGTTGGCCACAGGTGGATCTTTTAGGTAGCTGGCTTTTTGGGACATGCAGTGTCACTGGGCTGCCCTGGTGGCACACTAGCATGCTGCTGCAGAATTTTGGGCAGGGACTTGAATCAATGGAAGTGAATCACCCCTGAGCCACAGAGTCCTTAGCACAAGATTCTCATTGCTTTCCCGGGGAGAACTTTGGGTCCCTCTGCTTATCTAAACCCATCCATATAGAGACAACAAAATGGAACATCTTTATGTGGATCCCCACCCCTGATCTGCTTCTCAGCTAAAATTGATGAGTAAAGTAGTTTTCTGAGAGAGCTCTCGGAGACCACGGCTGGGGCAGGGCCAGGGCCTGTGGCCACCAGTGGCTTCCATTAGGTTTCGGCCAGCCCAGGACAGCAGAGCTGCTAATCCCAAGGTTTATGGGCAGCTCTGCCCGCCAAGGTGCAAGGCACAAAAAAGCGAAAATGAAATTCTAACCCCTGTGCAGTTTTCCCTTGCTTTGGTGCTGCCTGTTTTTCCCAGGTCTTTCTTCCTTTGCTTGGGAGTCCACTGGTGAATTTTAGCATACCCCTGCTCTTGCTGGGGGCCAGTCAATCCTGGCTGTCTCTCTTGCTTCCTCCGCTCCACCTCCCTCTACCCAGGCTTCTCTCATCTGACATCTTTCTGGTTTGAAGCTCTGGGTGCTACAACTTCAGTTCTGTTCTTGTCTCCGTGCTCTGGCTCGGCTGCAGCTCCCGCCCCCTAGAGACCTTCCTTCTCCTTTCCTTTCTTGTCTCTCCCATTTGGGCTGACTCTCATCTGGATGGAAGCTGGAGCTGGGATGGCAATATGGAGAGCAAGTGGGATGCCCTCTGCTCCCACCTTCCTGCACATGAGGCTCCTTGGCAGCTTGGGGCGGGCAGGCGGCACAAGCCCTCCCAGTCTGGGCTCCCAACTGGAGAGCACTCCAGCCAATCTGCCACACATATTCAGCATGGTTTTGATTGACAAACAGGAAAGAGTAAAACACATAAAAGAGAAAAGACAGCCACCATGTACACCCAGAGACTGAACACAAGCAGAACAGCAAGCAGCTGCCTGCAACTGCAGGGCTGGAAGAGGATGGATTAGGTGGGCACAGAACGAGGACACCCTAAGAATGGAGAACTCAATATACACACTGGCTGTAGGACACTGGGAGGCTAGGTAGAATGGCTTCAGTAGCTCAGGAGCTCAGCTGAGGAAGAGGCCAGAAAGTTCAATGACCCTGGAAAGGCACCTTTCTGGAAATATCCATCATCCTCTTACAGACTTTCTTGTTGGTGGCCTGCCTTGAGGGTCCTGTTCATCTCCCCTCTACCTGATTCTCTGCCTGGTAACTCTTTAGTAGGTGAACTGCCTACATAAAGTCCATTACCAGGACGGGCTTGCAGTGGGTAGTACCAGGGCATAGGCCCGTAGCTAGGGGTGGGGACAGGGGCAGTAATTGGAGTGCTGAGTACTTAACAGAATAAAATCAAGATCCAATGGGATGGACATCTGAAGGAAAGAAAGCCACCTACTGTCTCAGCATCCGAAATCTCAAGTCACTTAAGACCATTTCCCCTAGCTGCTTCACCATGCTTCAGACAATGCTAAACCATTTTACAGACAAACACACTGAGGCCTGAGAAAAATGAACTGAACTGCCTAATTGCTGTAGTCACATGGCTGAGTTTGGGTGCTGCTGGCACCCCCTGCGGACTCTTCGCTGTGGCTGAGGCCTAACCCTTTGGAACCTTCTGTTCTGAAGTGAAGCACTTGCAGGCGGGCAACGCGGCGGAGGCCCCGCCTCTCCTGCGGCCTGGGCCTTCATATCTTTCTCACTTTAAAAGGCCGCCTATTATCTAGGCGGCTTCCCTGCCCGCACATTTGCTTTGGAGCCTTTCATCTGATCTCTTGGAATTAAAGGCTTTGTCTCCCATTAAAAGAATTCCAGGCCCCGGGAGCCAGCAGGGAGGGGAAAGGGGCTCCAGGAAGGAAAGCCTGGTTCCCACCACTGAGCCTCGAACCTGCTCGGCTCAAGCACTCCTGGAAGGCCCAGGCCTGAGAATAAAAGAGGACTGTCCCCGCGCCTCCTGGTGATCTGGGACAACCGCTGACAGGGGCACCAGCTGCAGCCTTGGTCCAGGCAGCCTTGAAATTCCCACTCGAGCTTTCCTGTGTACTTTTATGCAGGTCAATTTTCCCTTCTGAGGAATCTGAAAACGATGGCCCCGCCAGTCCAGAACGAAAGAGAGAGAGAGAAAAACCATATTCCAGATGTGTCCTTCTGTTCCCTTGGGCAAGAATTTTCTCCGTGGGATCCCAGGCTCCCCCTGTAAAATGCATTGTTAGTTTTGGAGCTCTCCTCCAAATCGGATATTATGAGATGCCAGCCTTTGAAAGCCATTCAGCCTATCCACACCCCAGCCTTGCCTTGACCTCAGCCTGGACTTGGTCCCCTGCCTTATACTCAGCTACTTTCGTGTCATTCCTTGGCCACCCTGGCTGCACATCAGCCTCACTCAGGGAGACTTACAAAAGTGTAGAAGTCAAGCCCCAGAGATCCTGGCTTAATGGTTTGGGGTGTGGGGCTCTGGCAGTTTTAAAGCTCCCCAGTGATTCTAACTGCAGCCTGAGCTGAGAAGCACTGCCCAGGTCCAGGCCTTCCAAGGCCTTGAAAAGCAGGCAAGCCAGGGGACAGAGACCAAATCCTGCTGGTGTGCCCACAGAGGTAGTCAGAGAGCCCTTACTCACCTTGGCTTGTCTCTTTCGGTTGAGATTTCTGCTGGGGGTCCATGCTGCGCAGCTCTCTCCTCACCTCAGCTGTTGGTAGCCAACTTTGAGCAGAAAGCGGCATACATCTTGCAGCCATTTCAGGCCATATACCCTGACAGAAACTTGTTTTCAACAGCCTACAACATCATTTGTTGTTTGGTGCCCCCCAGCTGCAAGGAGCACGTGGCTCCACATCTGCCAGCTAGCACACGTGGTATCCATGCTGCAAGACACATGACATAGGCTTTCAGCTATGCTTGTCCATGGAGAAAGAACGCGGTAAAGATATAATAAATACCAAGATTTCCTTTCAATGAACGAGACTTGATCAGACTCGTTCTTGTCTCCATTCTCGTGCTCTTGCCCTTCCACCACTCTCTCTCTTGCTAGACCCTGACCAGCGGACCTAAGCAGCACGCCGGGCAGAACAAAGTGCCCCCGAACGTGGGCTAAAACGGGCCTTTACACCAGCCCTGGTACAGTCAGAGAGTTAGGACGTAGTTATGAACTCATCACACATGGATTCTGGCAAGCCCGAGAAGGACAAATGACTTGCCCGCGTAACTACAAGGTGCTTATAGAGGGTTCTAGCAAAGTGGTGACGGTACAGTCCTCAGGTGGCAGTCTCTAGAGCTGGACTGCCTTTGGCTTAGTCCTGAGTCTATCATTCATCATTCATGAGAATTTTTCACTCATTTATTATTTTTATCTTCAAAATCGGACCAGGCCCTCACTGGACCGGTTTCCCTTTCCAGCTCCGCCCCTACCCTATATCTATACTACCCAAAGCCCAGAGAGCAGCCAGTTACCATTGCCACAAACTATTTCAGACAAGACTAGACCAGAACCCAGGTCTCCCAGGTGGCACCCTAAGACTTGTTATCAAAGCTCAGAGTTTTCTCTGCTTCCAAGAACACTCAAAGCTGACATGGCCAGGTCACTAGCAACTCTGTCCCCTGATGTCCATGGAGAACAGCAGGAAGAGAACTGTCTTAAGCTCTGCTCTCTTCTCCTTTTTGTCTCCTGTGAACTCTCCAAGCCACTCCCCCTTGCACTGCTGCCTCCTCTTCCCTTCCCTTTGGCGTCCCCAATTCTCCCTGGTAAAACCCAGAACCATTAGAATGACTTTAAATAAACTTCTCCTCAAATAGTGTCCTTCAAGGAGTAGAAGATTCGAAGTTAAGCTCCAAGGAGAAGTGCCCTAATGGCATGCACAGATCGTGGCAGACAGGGACTAGCAGCTGACCAAGGGGTGCTACTGATCATGCGTGAACAGGGGTTCATGAACAGAGAAAGACTCAGAGCAGTAAACTGTTCTGAGAAATCACAGCACAGTCAAACTTGAGAGGCCTAGGAGGCCCATCAAACCTACTTCAATCTGATATTCTCCTACAGACAGGAACCAAGGGGTTCATGAAGCAAAGTGTAGAGAAAGACCACATAAAAAGTGTCACCTGCAGAGGGAGTATTATTATAATCCATTGATGCCAGTAGCATCACATTTGAGAGTTCATCATGGACCATATAAACAGTGTATTGTGTGTCTAACAGGCCCTAAACGCTACCTAGGCCAAATAGGAAGTAATGACAAAGGGAATAGTGGCCAACCCTGAGTGTCAGACTGTGCTCCAATTTTTTTTTTCACATTTATGAATTCATTACAACTCTCAGCATCCATTGTGGCTGGTACATTCTAAAGCTCCATCTTGCAGATGAGGAAAATGAAGCCCAGAGAAGCTCAATAACTTGCCTAAGGTCATGCAATAAGCATGTGACAGGACAAGTCTTAGCTTGGCAGTGTGACTTAAAGCCCAACTTAACTGTCCTTTCATGCGGAGATAAAGAAAAACGGGCCTCTTTCCTCAGAGGGCTGGCAGTTTTTAAGATGTCCTTCTGATAGCAAGAAACCTTTCAAGGCAGCAAATGATGCCAGATAAATAACCATGGTCCCCACTTTAAAGCTGCATCCCTCAAGCCCACAGTACTCAGTCTCAGCCACAAGCCTCCAGAGAAGGCCCCATTACACGCATGCATACGCTAGTCAAATACAGGACCCCCTTTGCAGAATGCTCCTTGTGTGTATGCACAGCTCTGGTCTTGAACCTCCCTATATATACAGATACCCTGGAAATCTACTTCAGGAGTCCCAGTTATATGATCCTTGTGCACTCCAGCTAATTGTTCTAATACTTGGGGGCTGCAGGCCAATGAGTGTCAGTGGGGGATGGGCTGGAATGGGGCAGGAAGCACAGTGGAAGGAAGGGCCAGTGTGGAAGGCAGCAGACTCGGTCAGGCAATCTGTTTAGCCCTGAAGCTAAGGAGCCCATTAGTGGCAGTGTCTCATTTTAGATTTCCCAGTATGCATGTTCTCAGACAGCACACTTTATTTAGAAAAGCCCAGGAAATTTGTTTGTATAATTAGAATGGGACCAGGGCTGCCCTTGAAGGACTTTTCCCACAGGCAGCGACACGGGCCTGTGACAGGGGCCGGCTCCAAGGCCCCAACCCTCTCCAGGAGAGCACCCAGCCAGGGCCCAAAGAACAACAGAGTCAGGTGGGCTAGGCTGCAGGGTCTCTTCAGTGACTTCTCTAGCATTCTCTCTTGGTGCTGACTGGACAGGCTGCCATCAGGGCCCGCTCAGAAGAACCAGGCAAAGGAGAGGATCTGAGAGCCATAAAGCCACCACTAGGAATAAAGAGACCAGGCTTTGGATTTAGACCTTTGTCTCACTGGGCTCATAGAACCTTTTTCTGGAAGGCAGACAGTGGTATACCTCACCGAAGATGATGGTTTGGAGGAGCCCAAACCCAGTGGCAGTCAGTGTCCATCTGGTGGCCACTCTGTCTCACTGATGCCTTCTCTCCTGTCTTTCCCCAGGTGGACTTTGATTTTGTTTTCTTTGATAGCCTAAGAATTGGCTTTTGACCATTGTTAATTATGCTCACTGTGGACTCTTCAGTGACACCACCTTGGAGTGGTATCACAGGGTCCCAGGGCGGAGAAGTTTATATCTCCTCCTCCCTTGCAGCAGCCTGTTTTGTCTCCTGTAGCCTTTGATTGTCAGAAACTCTGTTTGGATCTGACTTTGTCCTCATGGAACAATGTCTCCATCCTACCTTTCCCACCTCTAAGCCCTGTTCTTGTTTCCGGGCCAGCGACTCCTGACATGGTCAAATCTGCTAGGGGACACATCAGACCAGGCACAGAACCTCTGGGTCAAGTGAAGATTGAGTTCTCAGGTCAGTCCCAGCTTTCTCCAGAGTGGCAGTCTTGGAGTCTTCAGCAGTCCCAGGGTGCCCTTGTCTGGCCAGTCTGGTCACCTGGAGGATGACGATTTGTTTCTCACTTTCTGTGGCAGGGGATAAGGCTTCCTGTTGAGGTTTGCTTTTGTCATCTGTGAACTGGAAAGATCGGGTTAGAGCAACTCTGCAGCATGTAGACGTCCCAGAGAGTGTCCAGGGACATGTGGCGAGGTGGGTAGAAGGCAGAGGTAGTAGCATCTGCAGATTACAAGGCAGCCAAGAGGCACAGTCAGGGTACCAGGCCAGACTGAGTTGGTCTCAAAGTTCTACAAATTCCAGTGAAACATAGTTACAAAATCGAGAAGAGGCAGGAAAAGCCGTTCTCTGGATGAAGAGCCAAATCATTCATTCATTCTTTTTGCACCAAGTTCTTCCCACATTGGTTTAAGAATAAAATACTTCATTGAAAAAGACCTGAAGAAGCTTACAACTACCGCCTTCTAACTACCACTCAGCTTTAGAAAGAAAACATCCTAGTGACAGTTGGAGCCCAATGCATTCCTTCTTTCATCCTCCCCTTCCTCCCCTCTCCAATGGAGCCACTCTAATGGCCTGATGGAAGCTAAAAGTGCTCATGGTAGACCTGGGAACTGACATCACTCCATATTATGCCCAAGACGAGTTCATCAACACATACTATTCATTCTTGCCCTTCTGTATGATATTCTGGTGTATAATTATGTCATAATTTACTTAGTCTTCTGATCACGAACATTAGGTAGATTTTTTTTAAAGATAAGATCTCATTATTTAGTCTGAGCTAGCCTGGAATTCACTGTTTATCCAAGTCTAGCCTTGAACTCACAATCTTGCCTCCTCCATCCTGCCTCATCCTTCTGTCTCTTGAATGTTGGGGTCAACAAGTTTACTAGGTTTATTCCCAAGCATCTAATCTATTCTTGTCAAAATCCCACTAGGATGTCAGCTCCACGACGAAGGAAACTTGCTCTGTGCTGTAAAAGAAAAAAAATGAAAATTAAAATGTACCCAGACCTAGAAAGACGAATATAGTATGTACTCACTTATAAGTGGATGTTAGCCATTAAATAAATAATAACCAATCTACAATCCATAGACTCAGAGATCATAGGCAAAGAGGAGAGGTCTAAGGCCTGGATGGGGGAAAGGAATAGATTTTGCAGATGAACTGGGTGTGGGTGGAGACTGGAGAGGGAGGGATCAGGTGTCTGGGGAGGTGGGAGATGGGATGGAAGGAGAGTATGGGGAGAGACAGCTGGAAGTGGGGGCATTTGAGAGGTGGTATGCAAACCTAGTGCAGTGTTAACTTCCTGGAATCTATGAGAGTGACTCTAGTAAAGACTCCTAGTAATGAAGATACAGAGTCCGAACTGGCCATCTCTTGTGGCCAGGCAAGCTTCCAGTAATGGGACTGCATTGCATTTGGCCGAATTGTTGACCAAGGGGGTCCTGTGGAAATCCCTAAACACCCAAGGCTATGCTAGAAGAGAGGAATCACTCTCCACAAACTGAGAGTGGGGGCCTTATGTTGAGGACAATATCCACACTGCTCATCAAATGTGGGGAGACCAACCTGGTGCCTGCATGGAGTCTTCACCTCTGTGTTTTAATCTTTTGGTATGAGAAAGTACTCTGCAGGCTACTGAAAGAGAAATGTAGACACCAGCCAATCCACAAAACCTTTGACCAGCAGTCTGTCCTGCTTGCAAGATCTGTTGGGGCATGGTGGTGCAGAACTCTTGCAATGAGTTCTGCAATTGTCAAACAATGTCTGATTTAATTTTAGGCCCACACCATGAAAGGAGCCTATCCCTACACAGCCTGGATGGCCAGGAATGGGGAACTGGATAGCTCAGGGACCTAGGGTACAAGCAAACTTGACTGCTCAAAAAAAAAAAAAGTTGATGAAATGATTCCTATTGATATTCTAGCTATACTCATAGATGGGTTGCCTTGTCCAGTCGTCATCAGAGAGGCTTCCTCTAGCAGCAGATAGGAGTGTATGTGGAGACCTACTACCAGACGTTATGCTAAGAGAGAGTCTAAATCTGAGGTTTCCATCAAATCCTCCTCGGAGCTTAGACAATCTCTTGGAAGAGGGGGCTGAAGGATTTTAAGAGTCAGCATATATGTTACAGTTATGTAGCTTGGTCTTCCTGTGGGACTCCTAACAGTGGGAATGGGAGCTGTCTCTCTTCTTCTGCCTGTTTCTGGGACCCCTTTCCCTCTCTGGGTTGCCTAGTCCAGCCTCAATACAAGGGGAAGTATCTAGTTTTACTGCAACTTGATATGCTATATTTGGTCGATATTCCTGGGAAGCCTGCCTTTTTCTGACAAGAAAAGGAGGAGGGGTGGATGATGAGGTAGAGGGGCATTGGGAGGGGAGGAGGGAGGGAAACTGATCAGGATGTAATATATGAGAGAAGAATTTTTTAGAAAGGGTCAGAGGGATGGAGGATATCAGGAGAACAAGGTCCACTGATTCAACTAAGCAACTCTATCTATCTATCTATCTATCTATCTATCTATCTATCTATCTATCTATCTATCTATCTATCGTGTGTTTTGTTTGTGTGTTTGTTTGTGTGTGTGTGTCTCTCTGTGTGTGTTTGCTTTAGACAAGCATAGTAGATCAGTAGAGCATGTCTATAGTCCCAGCGGTCTGGAGGTATAGAGAGTACTATCACACATTGAAGGTCAACCTGAACTGCATAGTGAGTTTTAGACCAGCCTAAGTGACCTTGTGAGACCATGTCTTAAAAAGCAAACAAATAGGACTGGTGAGATAGCATAGCATATAAATGGACCTGCCATCAAGCCTGATGACCTGCCTTCAAATCCTTGGAATCCACATGGTAGTAGGAGAGACCTGATTTCTGTGGGTTGGTCCTCTGATCTCCACATGTGTGTGTGTGTCTATGTGCACACATATGTGTGTATCTGCACACATGCATATGAGCACATGTATGCACACACATAAATATTTTAAACAATTCTAAAGACTAGACAATTACATGTTTGGTACTGACACATTGCATTTGATATAATGAGGCCCAAGACACCTCCTGAAAATAGTTAGATGATACTTTATAAGACAAGGCCTTTAAGTATTAAAATTTATTACATAATTTATGATTAAGCAAAAAGACAGTATATAGAACAAAAGAACAGAATGGAGAGCCGAGAAATAAACCTTGGCATACATTGTCTAATGATTCTTTTCCTTCCTTTCTTGAGACAGCGTCTTGGTGTGTAGCCCAGACTGGCCTAGATCTTTCTGTGTAGCCAGCCACACCTAGAAATCAAGATTCTCTTGCTTCCACTTCTGGAATGCTGGGATTAGAGGCCTTCACTAATTGTGCATATTTTATGAAAACGAAGGAGTCTATGAACCCTCTGATCATGTCTGCCTATGGACTGGTGTGTGATCAGTACCCTGGTGTTATGCTGTTCATTGTCACGCTGAGGAGACATGGCGACACTGCCCTATTTGTGCCTCTCTTCATAAGACATGTATTTACTGAGCGCTCCTAGGTGCCAGACACTGGCATGACAGCAGAGCTGGGAGTGTTATCTCCTTTCCTGTGAGAAGCAGAGGGAAGGGGCTCAGCTGATTTAGGAAGAACTGGGGAAATGTGAATACATCACCACCAGGATTGTTAGTGAATCCCATGGGAAGATGTCACCCTGTCCCGGGACAGATGGTGGGTGGGAAAGAGTCTTCTATGTTCAGCAGCTGTGGGATTGCAATCCTGGACAGAGAGCTGGCAAGCAGGCAGGCTCTGTGCTGCTCCCGAGTCTGTGTCAGAGTCACCAGGTGACCTCAGCTCCATGCTTTTCCTACTGTAGCCTAAGATTTTCCTCAGTACTGGCATCAGGGCAAGATGAGGCACCAGTCTTTACTATCTAAAGTCCTGACTTGGAAGAATGCAGACATAACCTCATCGCCCAGAGCCAAGAGTTTCTCCTTTACCATGGAATTGCTGGTCCCCAGGGGGCTCACTTCCCAAGGCTGCAAGGAGTCCTTAGGAAGGACCCAGTGCTGTAAACAGGAGCCTGCTGGCTGGTAGCAGGATGGTAAAGAAGAGCCCTGAATTCCCTGCTGGCTCTTAGCATATTCCTCATGTTCTTTCTGGCCCTCTCTCTTCTCCAGACTCTATTCCCACTCCAAGTCAGCCCTCTGCACACACAAGGTATAAATATAAAAAATAAATAAACCCAGAGCCAGCCCCAGAACTGAAGCAAATTGCTGGCAAGCGCTGGCCGCTGATTAACATGCATAGTGGACGTGCAACTGGGCATATCGGAGAGAAGTGTGTTTTCCCTCAGGAGAAACTGTCAGCGTGGCCCCGGCCATGGAGGGGAGCAGCCAAAGAGAGGCAGGCACAAGCCTCTGTAGGTCTGAGCCAGGCAGTTTCTTATACAGAAGGGCCCAAGCCACCTCTTTCAGGCTGATCTCCCTAAACTTGAGCAAAGTGTGCTGTACAGCACACTACAATCCCGAGTTCAGCTTCAGGACAATGGAGGAAGTGAGGCAAGCAGGTCAAGTGGATTGGCTCAGCTGAGTGACCATGGACATTCACTGCAGTGAGCTTCCATGTCCTCAGCGCGACAAGGGTGAGAGCAGACCTTCCTAGGGCTGCGTGGCTCAGCATTAGGAAAGCTGTCTAGCTGTGCTAAGCACACAGCAGGGACAGAAGAGACTTATGCTCTTCCTCCTCTTTCTCTGTGTATCCTAAGTAAGGAGCAGACAGGCTGGCTGCAAGGGCAGAAAGAGCCGGTGTTTATTGCAGAGTGCTTTCAGTCTATCACTTCACTTTGTCTTCTTAGCTGTCCTTAGCAGCCGTGATGATGGAACTGAGTGAGGCACTGGTACTGGGGAGGGGGGTGGGTTCAAGCTTGCCCAAGGTCATAGAGGTATGGAGCAGCAGACTTAGTACTTAGGCCCAGGGGTTTTCTCTTTAGACTCTCCTGTGTAAAATACAGAGTATCTTGGGCCTGTGAATCAAAGTGCTTTCTTTGAAGACTGGCAACCAACCTGCATTCTACCCCTGGAGCCCATGTAAAAGTGGAAGGAGAGAACCCGTTCACATAGTTGTCCTCTAAGCTCTATACATACACACATGCACACTCACACCACACACATACACACACTCGTGCGTGCATGCACGCACACAAGCAAACATGGACACTCACAAACACAGGCACACACAATTAAAGAATTAAAACACCGAACTCCAGAGTTCAATTTGAATTGCACATAAACAATAAACACTTCTTCTGTGTGTATGTGTTATGTTGCTAGGGATCAAGCCCCTCCCCCCATGCTAAGAAAGAACAGTGAATACTTTTGTAGTATAAACGTACACATCCAACCCTCCACATCCACAAACTGTGCTTCCTGATGCAGCCAGCTGTAGATAGAAAAATAAAGTGCATATCAGCCGTGCAGAGACTTTTGTTTGTGGATCATTGCCTAGGCAGCGCATGTATAAAGACATAGAAGGACAACTACTTACACAACACTTCAATTGTATTTGGTATCACAAGCCATCTAAAGATGATTTAAAGCATGCAGCAGGATGTGTGTAGGTCATGGGGAACTGCTACGATAGGACTTGAGGACAGCTATACTATAAAGGATACACCCATATGGATAAATGTTCACCATTTCCCTGAATTATTTGGCCATGCTGCTTTCCATTTGCACAATCTGACCACCCCAATTCAGTGCCTGAGCATGTCTAGCAGTGCCTTTAAACACCTCCTCACTTGCTAAGAGCGTGAGGAAGGACCTCTCTTTTGCATGGTCATTTCTGTCTTGCCAGCAGTTGCACGTGGAGATGCTCACCGTTAGCACTGGACATCACACTTGGATTTCACAGAGGGGAGACTGGATGTCAGACCTCGGTAGAGTCCTGAGCAGTCAGTACACACACATGCTGGGTGATCCTAGGCAAGTTCCTCTACCTGTCGTAGCCTCACAGTCCTCATTTCCAGAACAGTGACAGCACTTAATTTGGACTCACAGGGTTATACTGAGGAGAAGTGTCCAGGCAGCTCAAAAGCTGTCAGTGACTGTGACCTGCTGTTACCAGTCCAGGGAGCCACCCTCCTCTCCTCCTATCCTTACCCAATATGTGTGCACCCTGTGCCACAGAAGATTTTTTTTTCTGAGGCAGAGAGAATACAGGCAGCTGGTGGGAATTTGGTCTTTGGGGTCTTACGCTGCTGCCATGCTTGGCCTGTGGCAACATGTGTCCCCCACCCCCCCACACTCTGTCAACCTTAGCTTCTGAGTAATCTGAGAAAACTCCGATACTCCGGCTGTCCTCTGATTGAAGGGGAAATCTGGATGGGTGTTAAAAATGTGCTCCAGTCACAGGAAAATCTGCTGGGGAGGGGGAGAGGTGTACCAGGCAGGTAGGGAAAGGCCAAAGGGAGGAAGTAGGGCAACACTGTAGGGTTTTCACTTTCCTTTAGGCCCCTGGCCCCTCAACAGCAGGTCTCCAACTTTGGAACCTTGGAGAAAACAGGGTTTGTCTTCCTGGACATTTCATTTCAGAGCCTGTTCCCCTCACCTGTAAAGAAGAGATTAGATTCCTGCCCCCCCCGGCCGCCCCCCTCCCCATGTGCCGGTGAGTGAATAGAAGAGAGAAGATCCATGTGCGAATAGAAAAGATCCATGTGCCCACAGGAAGACTACAGCTGGCAGTAGAGCACCTTCTGGGAGGATTGATGAAGGCATTCTCTGGGCATCCCGTCCCACCCTCGCTGGCTCACTTTAGCTTATTGTTTAGGACCTATGAAAAGGTTCCATGTTTGCGTTGAGACTGGGCCTAGCTCTTTAGCTTAAGCTGGCCTGGAATCAGTGATCTTCCCACCTTAGCTGCTAGCATCATGGGCAAACACCACCGTGCCAGGCCTGGCTCCCTTTTCTGAGAAACCTTTCCACATACCCCCAGCACAGCCACCTTCTCTGATTGCCTGTTGCTCCTCTGTCTGGACTTAGACCCTCATGTGTCATCATGACAGATTTCCTTGTCTTGCTAGACTCTAGTCACTGCGTGTTTCTGGTTTCCTCTGTGCCTGGCACTGGGCCTGGCATGGAGCCTGTGCTCACTAAAGTCTTGCAGGGTGAATGAAAGTGCTTCCTAATGCTGGTGTGGAGTACAGCTAAGAAGAGTTGTTAGTCAGACATTTGCCTTTGGAACTTACAATTCTTTGTATCCCCTTGGGCATTGCCTTCCTTGGTCTTTTTCCTGGCCAGACTTCACCTCTTCTTCAGCAGATGCCCCTGGGCTGTGGGCAGCAGGGCAAGGATGATGCTGGGCTGACAAGCTGGGAGGGGGCACCTGGAGGATTCCAGGGCCAGCTGGGGCAGTGTGTGCTTGCTTGCTCCTGGCCTCTAGCCTGCTCTTCCGCTCTGCTGAGCTCGCTGCATCCAGCTGCAGACACCTCATCACTGCACTCATGCAGCTGAGCAGGAGGCAGTTCAGAGGAGAGCTGGAGAGCAATGTGGAGTGGTGGGACCTAGTGCACAGGTGGCCAGCCAGGCTATGCCATGGAGCTGGCCCACAGGGCCTGCCTGGGAACCCGAGAATCTCAGCATCTGCATACCAGGCTGCAGAGCAATGGAAGAGACGAGCTATCTGGAAAGACAGACACACAGACAGACAGACAGACAGACAGACAGACAGACAGACAGACAGACAGACGAGGGGCTACTTAAAGTAAATGGGCTGGGGCCTCTCACCACAGGTAGGCTTGGACACTCTGCAGAAGCCACCCTCTTTTCAAACCTTCATTTGTTCTCTCCTATGTTGTCATTGCTATAACTGAGGAAAGACCACATCCTTAGAGACGAAGTTAAGGAAAGAAGCTACCATCATGGGGGAAGGGGTCTGACTATGCTCAGGGATAGTCAAAGTCAGTGGAAAGAATTCTTAGGCGATCCAGAGTGCCCTAGGTGTCTAGGGTAGGAGGAGACTTTGGACTTATCCACAGAGACATTGGCCTAGGCAAAGAGAAGGACTTTGGTAGCATCCTCTGCATGTCACTGGAGTAGCCTGCTTGGGAATCCTGGGGCCAATGGACTCCTTCCACTGTGCTTCCTTCTACTCTAGGAGCTGAGGTAGCTGTTCCCAGTCCTCACCCTGACACCTGCCTAGGGACACGTCCCATACACACCCCCACACTGTTCGGTGTTCTTCACCGCATTACACACTCTTTTAACTGTGCCAGTCACCTTCCCCACCCTCAACATGGAAACTCCTGAAGAGTCAGGAGCACACGTATCTGGCTTTCCACTCTAACATCGACAACAGAACCCTGCCTGGCACCCTTGTGTGCATCCAACACATGGACACACATGTAGCACACTAAATGACCAACTGAACTAGGATGGAATTTCCCTTTTAGAAAGATGGTCCAGCCTCAGCAGAGATGATTCAAGCCCAGACATGCAATACAGGCATCCCTGGGTATTTTACTTCCTTGAAGAAACATTTCTCCATTTTCAAAGCATTGTTGAGAGAGAGAGAGAGAGAGAGAGAGAGAGAGAGAGAGAGAGAGAGAGAGAGAGAGAGAGAGAACCTGCTTTTACAGACCTTGTTGTAGATAGTAAGGAACTTAGCCAGTGATAAGAACATTGATGGGAAAGAAAGTCGTGGGCAGGGTTGATGGTGTTGGGATCCCTTCTTCTTCATAAGAGAAGGACAGTTTTGTATGGACAACTTAAATCCAGTGGCCATTTTAGTGGAAAGCTAAAAGTATTGAAGGAAGCCTGAGGACCTCAGAAGATAAAACACGAAACCCCTGGAATTGGCGTGGGCCTAACAACAGTGCAGAGATCTAGGTGGTTTGAGTATTTGAAACACAGAATGGTGACAGGGTGCTTGGGACCAGATGGCAATGACCTTTTGATCCATTTTTTATGTTATTTCCAAACCAGGAACCAAGGGCTGCCAAGCACTGGGAAAAGCTTTCAAAGGAGGGTTCTCTAACCCCACCCCCTCCTTTCCTGAGTACTAGTCCTGAGCAGCTCCCTTGGGTGCTATTTTTTCCTTGCCTGTGGCTACAAGACACTTCCATAAGTTCGGCTGAAAACCATGATAGCTGCAGGTAGTAATGTCTAGGTAGCATTTGATTGCTACCTACTGTCCTTAATCCTGCCATGTTCCCTCCCTCGCCTACTGAAGGGCAAAGTGGGCAAAACTGTTATTTGAGAGATGTAAAAATAATGATATATAGAGTGTGCCCACGGTCAATTACAAAGCACTTTTAGTTCCACCTTCTCAAGGACCTTGGCATTTTAGCCTTTTAATTTTGTTTTGGTTTACTTTTTTTTGTTGTTGCAGACAAGCTCTTAACTATGTAGCCCTGATTAGCTTTGAACTTGAGATCTTCTTGCCCAGGACTGTGTGTGTGTGGCCACTACAGGCAGCCATTCTAGCCTCTTTTGAGGGAAGAAGAAAATAGACAGAGAGGTTGAGATTTTCCAAGGTTACACAGCTAGATCTTGGCGGTACTGAAACTGACTCTGGGAAGGAATGGGAGGCTGGGAGGAGAAGCCCAGGAAACACCACTGGCATTGAGGGCACCCTATCTGAATCACATGGCATAAGAGAACTAATGTGGACTTCAAAGCCAGACAGCCTAGGATGAGAATCCCAGAGATTTAGGATGGAGGTATGGCTCACCACCTGACCATTTGCTCAGCATCCATGAGGAACTGGGTTCAATACCAAGCCCTTCAACTACAAGCAAAACACTTCTGAGGTGTTGTATGACCCTAGGCATGGCATTAGCCTGTTTCCTAAAGTCTAAAGCAGACTGAAAAAATTCTCTGTTTTGTGTGGCAGTTTATACGGACTTAACATAATCCCCACTGAATACGTCCCTCATATGGTACCTAGCACACAGCAAATGCTGGTCCTTATATGTACATGTTTGCTGAGTTATGACTGAATGAAGTGAAACATCAGTTTTGTGGGAAATTGGGGCTGAGCCTGGGACTGGATAGTACACCACTGAATGAAACATACTTGCCAGCAAGTAAATGGTCCGAGACCTTGCTCCCAGACACCTCTAGGACCAGGTCACAGCACTGTGGACCCAACTATTTTAGGAAGAAAAAGAGCTGGCTGCTCAGAGGCAGGTCTGAGGCCAGTCCATCTCTTTACTGGGGTGAGTCTCTTCCCACTTCCCCTCTCTATGCAAGCCTCCAGAGCAAGCAGCCTCTCTCAGCTGCCCCTCCCCTCCCCCACCTGAAGGTCTCTCGGGAAGGCTCTGGGCTGTTTAATGGGGTGGAGCTGTCTTTAATCTGCTCCGTAAATGTTTGCTGGATCCTCATTAGAAACCATAATGTCCTATTAATATGCTGATGAGATTTCATTTGGGGAAGAGTAGCTGGGAGGATATGGGGTGGGGGTGGGGTGACAGGATTCATCCAGGATATCCCAGGGGAGAAAGCATACATAGCTCAGTTCCTGGAGCCTCCCTTGCTCCTTGGGAAAGTCAGGAAGACCCAGGCTCAGGCCCTGTCCTCTCCTTTGCACAGGCCCCCAGGGGCTGAGTCAGCTACTGTGGGGACTGGCACACACAACCCTCCTCGCCTCACCATGAATACCACCTGGGGCCCCACCCTGGTGGCCAAGGTTAGTCACCAAAGCCTACACTCATTCTTCATCTTTTCCTATCATGGGTGTCTGCAATGATGGTACCAGGGCTAGCATCTGCTTATATCCCTGCCCCCAGGCACCTGGACTTCACTGAAATACAACATAACACTTTGGGATAAGGAAAAGAATCGAGGTACATGACATGGCCAACACCTAGTCAACCTGCAGTAAACTGTGCCTGGGAGGAAAGATTCCTGTCTTTGCTTTGCTCCCAGCCTACTGAGGGAGGAAGGAACCATGACAATGGAAAAGTTTGACTTTAACAAAGGAAGGAGGGTATGGTTCCTGCTCTGGGCCGAGACTGTGGTCATAATTGAACAGACATGTGCAGGTGCCACCTCTGCACCAGCTTTCATGGATACTGTGCCGGAAGTATCCTCTCTCTACAGTCTGGACAGTCCTGTATCTCCTCAAGGAAGCTCCCTTGTCATCCTTCCTGACTCCAACCACTGTTTTGTTTGCTCTTGCAGTCTCTCCAGGGTCTAGATTCAGAAGGGTTGCCATCTGTGACCTATCTCCCTGAACAATACTGTGACCTTGGGCTGCTGGCTCAAATGGTGATCACTTCCAAGCACGTGCATGTGGTCCACACATGCCTTCTCTGCAACCTCTACAGGCCCCAGTGGGCAGAAAGATTCCCCATTACATCACCTCCATCCACATGCTTTGTTGCTGCTGCTGGCTGCTAGCTCCTGACACTGGTCCTCTCTTCCTGGATTTTCACAGTCACTCCCATCAGGAGCCTTTGGTTCAGTCAGGCCCAAGGGACCTACCTCTGTTGGTACCTGGTCCCATCTGAACAGCTCTGTTCTTAATTCTCCTGCTGTGGTCACCCCTGGGAACACTTTAACCTAAGTCTTTCCCGTTCCTGTCTTTGCCCAGCAATGCTCACCTTCCTAGCTCTCTGGCCTCTGCTCCAGCTGGGGCATTGTGTAACACTTCAGTTTGCAGTTTGCTCTTCAACCCAGCTTCTGGACAGCCACCTTGGCAGGGAACTCCTGGGGCCAATTAGTCAGTCACCCATGTCTGTGACAAGTGGCAAGAGCAAATGGAACAGAAAGTGTTCGGACTTCAGCCTCATCACCTTACTGCTGGTGATCTCAGGCCAGTTGGCTAGAGGTCTCTGTGCACCAGCTTCTGTCAACGTGGAGGAGTACTCTGTCTGTGTCTTGGTGATCTCATGAGGGTTCGAGGAGCTGAAGTACAGAAAACACTGACTAGGTCCAGGGAGTGTGTGCTGTGCCTGCCAGTGCTCCCAGCCTACTCACAGCTTCCGACTGCTTCTCTCCATGCCTGAATGGAGACGACCTAGCCTCTTGGTCCCCAGTTCATCTTTTTCTGTCTTTAGAATCTACCACTAAACTTGGATTCTTCCTCTAGAACTGAGCAAGTGAAATGACTGCCACCAAACTACCTATGCCAAAGATTGTCACCTCATAGGAATTCCTTTTGATGAATCCAGAAAGCCAGTTTGGCCTGGACCCAGGGGAAGAGTAGGCACAAAAGGAGGAGAATGCCTAGGAAAATTGACATAGATGCCAAGGAGGCCTAACTGAGAGGAGCCAGACTCACCAAGGCACTGCCTAAAGGGCCCAGCAAGTTCAGGCATGATACAGGCAGTGGGCAGCGACAGCAGTGCCAATCTGATGGCTAGGCCCAGAAGGGACAGTCAAACCACCTTGCAGAACCCAAGGCCTAGCTGGTGGCACCCTTATCCCTGAGAGTGGGAGTGAGAACCGGGCAGGGAGAGACCTGGAGAGTATGCAGGCTGGCACACAGAGGAGGGAGAGCGATGGAGGAGGGAGGGCGGTGCCAGAGAGAACCCAGCTAGTGGAGTTAGGGCAGGAGCAGAGCTGGGAGGAGATCCAGGGTTCATCATTCTCTCAGCACCCCACCTTCTTGGTACATTGTCAGCGGCCCTGAATTGCTGCCTAGTAGCACTTGGGTTGGGGTGTCCAGGCTGCGTAGGTCTCTTCCTGGCTATGTGACCTTAGATATGTTACTCCACCTCTCTGTCTCTCAGTCTCCTCATCTGGAAAACAGTATTCATATTTCCTACTTTGGGGTCATTATGTGGACAAATCACGTAACTATATAACGTACTTAGGCTAGAGATGGCTTGCAATTGCTGCTGTTAGTGCTATTTCAGTGATTATTATTAGGGCTTGCTTATTCTCTTAGATGTGCTTCTGCACTGGGCTAGGAGGAAGGTCCCTCAGGAGAGACAGTTGGGTTGGGGGTAGGGCTGGTGGACTGATGATAAAGAAGAGCTGAAAAGGTGACATCTACTCTCTGTCTTCTGTCAGCAGCTTCTCCTTCAAGCTTGTGTCTTCTGCAAGGGGCCCCTGAGCTCTCTGTCCAGCAAGCCTCTCTTAAGGATCTGTGCTGGGATCTTGCTAGGCCTAGTGTGCAGGAGAAGATTACACTTACAGATGGATTGATCTGACCTCTTAAGCCTCAGTTTTCTCATCTGTAAGATGGGGCTCAGGACATGGCAGGTGATGCTATATTTGGGGAGGCCAGAACCCAGAGGGGCTTAATGTAGCATTTCTTTGTATTTTAATCTCTTAGGTGTTAGAATCAGAAAAGACAAGATGGAGCTGACTCAGGCAGTAGGGCAAGTGGAGCCCTGGGCAGTAGAGTGCTTCAGGAAGCCTCGCTAGGGTACAAAATCAGGCTCAGAGATGAGCCCAGTGAGTTGAAGCCAGGGTTAAGAAATTCTCCTCTCTCTCTCTCTCTCTCTCTCTCTCTCTCTCTCTCTCTCTCTCTCTCTCTCTCACACACACACACACACACACACACACAATATGTATATATTATATATGTATATGTATATGTATATGTATATGTATATGTATATAAATGTAAAAACATTTATTGAGTACTTATTGCACACCAGACACTGGAAAAATTGTAGCAAATCCCACGGGCTTTGCCGGCTGTGAGTTGCAATCTATAAGCTGAAGTCTTTGCACAGGCAGGATGAGGCACTGGCTATGTGTGGCTTCAGCTCAACTGTCTCTGATTTGTATAACACAGCCTCTCATCATCTAATCCTTAGGTGCTTTACACTGTCCCAGGAGTCTAAGTAGGTGAGGGCACTGGCAGAGCCTGGAGCCTCAGAGCACCAGGATAGGAAGGTCTTGCTGAGCTGGAAGGTACTGAACTCTGTGAGGCTGAGACCAAATGTGAGCACCGCGTTTCAGCCTTGCCCACTCTATAGTGTGCGCTATCCAGAAGTGTGCTTATCCAACAGTCTGAAGTACTTAGGTTTGGGACCATGAAGGAGCCATGGCGAACTGATGGGACTGTTTCCCTTCCAGACCCAGACCCTCTCTGGTGACCATAGGAAGCCAATTAGCAGAGAAAAAATATGCTTCCTGCCTGGGTTTTAGCCTACCACTGTGTGTGTCTGCTCAGAAGTTAATGGTCATTTGAGCTGTCTCTGGGGACAGAGAATGGGGCTGCCATGGACTGCCTGGCTCCAGGCTGCAGCCTGGGTCTTGAGAGAGGCCAGGAGAGGCGGAGCAAGGTGCCTGCTGCTGCTGCTACTACTACTACTATTACTACTAGAGAAGCCAGAGATAGCAGGGACACAGCATGCTTAGGCCAGCAGGAGTCTTCTCTACACCTCTGCAAGCTCCTGCTGGTAGTGGGTGAGATGCAGGTGAGGGATCATGGCAATGGATCTCAGGGCATTAGTGGAGGAGCTATAGGAGTCTAGCAGCCTTACCATGCCCTGTGTTCAAAGGGGCACAGCATAGTGAAAGGGTTTCCTCCACAGCTCTCCAGACTAGGGAAGGTACTTCACTGGCGCTGGGCTCTGGAGTAACCCTGCTGCGAATGTAGAGCTTGTATTTTTCTCCATCCCTGGGCTTGAGTTTCCTCACCTGTCAAGTCTGAATGGTGGCATTCCTATTGAGTCAGCTTGGCTGTGTCCTCTGAGAGCCAAGGCAGGCCAGATGGCTGAAGTCGTGGTGGTGGTGGTGAGGGCTGGCGAGGAGCAGGAAAAGCGGCAGAGAGACTGACTGCGCCTCTGGAGAGATGATATCATGCCCCTAGAGGGATCTTCGCTAGACTCAAATTTAAACCCAGTCCTATGCTTGCTAGGTGTGTGATCTTGGGCCCATCACTGAATCCCTTCCCTGTGCCTCAGTGAACCAGGCATTAGGACAACCTTCCAAATTACTCAGGAGGTACTATGTATAGAAGAGGTTCCCCCTTACAGAGTACCTAACTCCACTTAACTAAGCTAGGATGAGGGAGCAGGTGTGCTCACATTGGAAAACAACAGCTTTAAACTCAGCGGCCACCAGCCACCAGCACACCCTCCCAGCCACCATGAATAATGAACTGGTATTGATCTCCTGCTCGGGAAATTCCCTGTGACCTGTGATAAAAATACACATAGCTCTGGAGCCTGCAGCGCCACACAGGATTCCATTAGCTGTGGCTGAGCTCATCCGAAACACCCCATCCCACTCCACCTAGGAGAGAGAGCTCAGGGGACAAGATGTTGGAGAGTCAGCCACGGCCTGCAAAGGAGGAGGTAGCTTTCTGTCAATGCTGCAATATGGAGATGTGATGTTATGGAGTGAGCTTCTTTCTCAGAGAGTGGCCTTTAGATTCCAATGAATGTACTCAGCACAGGGCCTGGCCAGTGAGACACACACAGTAAACCAGAGTCTAGCCCTCTCTGTGCTCTTTCATGCCTTGTGGGTCATGCTGTAAAACTGAGAATCATCACACAGGAGAATGAATTGCAGAGAGACTCTTTTTTTTTTTTTTTTTTTTTTTTCATATAAGAGCCCTACTGAAATATAATTCACAAGCTATAAAATTCAAACCACATTTTGTCTACTCATTCATCAGTTGTCCGCATTTGAATTGTTTTCACATTTTGGCTGTTACGAACAGTGCTGCTATTAACCTTTATGCACAAGATTTTCTGTGGACACATGTTTTCACTTCTCTTGGATTCGCGTACACATATACACATACATCTGCATACAAACAAACACACTTGTTGGGCCATCAGGTAACTGCATGTTTACATTTTTGAGAGGAGACTGGGGTATGGGTCAGTTGGAGAAGGCTTTTCGGGAATGTGCAGACCCTGGGTTTGATTCTCAGCACTGGCAAACAACAACAATAGAAGATATGCTGAGGAAGTGCTAAGCTGTCTTCTAAAGCAGCTGCGTCAGTTTGTATTTCCACCTAGATGTGTAGCAGTTCTAGCTTACTTCTCTGTGTTCTTGCCATGCTAGTGGGTATGGACTGGTACCAGTTATGGTTCAGGTATGTGCGGGCTGGGTGGCTAATGATGCTGGACATTTTTTCATGTGCTGCTAGCCTGTTGTGAATCTACTTGATATGTATTTATTAAGATCCATTGTAGTTTTAAAATCCATTTGCCATTTTCTTGTTAAGTTGTAAGAGTGAGTTCCTTGGGCTGGAGAGATGGCTCAGTGGTTAAGATTACTGACTGCTCTTCCAGAGGTCCCGAGTTCAATTCCCAGCACCCACATGGTGGCTCACAGCCATCTGTAATTGGACTCTTCTGGTGTGTTTAAACGTTGCAACAGTATGTATGTATGTATGTATGTATGTATGTATGTATGTATGGGCATGTGTGTGTGTGCATGTGTATGTGTGTATGTGTGTGTGTGAGTTCCTTGAGATATTTTTTCCATCTTATGTTGTGTAACTGAGTTTTCATTTTCTGTTTTTAAATTTTATTTGGTGTGTATGTATGTGTCTTAGTTAGGGTCTTACTGCTGTGAACAGACACCATGACCAAGGCAACTCTTTTAAGGACAACATTTAGTTGGGGCTGCCTTACAGCTTCAGAGGTTCATCAAGGCAGGAAGCATGGCAGTGCCCAGGCAGGCATGGCTCAGGAGGAGCTGAGAGTTCTACATCTTCATCTGAAGGCAAACAGAAGACTGGCTTCCAGGCAGCTAAGAAGAGGGTCTTAAAGCCCACTTCCACAGTGACACACTTCCTCCAACAAGGCCACACCTCCTAGTAGTGCCACTCCCTGGGCCAAGGATATTCAAACTGCCATACTGTGTGTGTGCTTGAGTGTATGTCTATGCACTGCATGTGTGCCAGAGTCTGCAGAGGTTTGAAGAGGGCATGGGATCCCGTGCAGCTGAAGTTACAGATGGTTGTGAGCTGCCGTGTGGTTGCTATGAAACAAACTCAGGTTCTCTAGAACAGCAACGGGGGCTCTTAACTGCTAGGGCATTTCACCTTCTTGATGACAAGCTCTAAAATATAAATTTCTGAACTTTTAGTATGGTTCACTGTGTGTATTCTTTTATCATCAGTGGTTTTGTTATCCTGTCTAACAATTTAGAATTGTTAATTCTTTGTTACCATCCTCTTCTAGAGCTTTCTTGTTTGGATTGTTACATTGATGTCTCCAAAAATAGTTTCAGTGTAGAGGTCTTCAATTAAATTTATTTGTAAGTAATTTATTTTCTGTTGTTGATATAGATTGCACATTACTGCTATAAAGAAGTGCAGTGAATTTTTATATATTTGTCTGCTTTCCCACATCTTTGCTGAGCTCACCTATTAGTTCTTTCACTTGCCTAGTAGTTTCTGAACGCACCTGTCAGGTCCCGGAAGGAATATTGTAAGGGGTGTGACCTTGAAGACTCAAAGGAAGTTCCTTTGTGTTCCTAGCATGTTCTGTTTCTCCCATGAAAACTGGCTGGCTAGACTTGACAAATTCTATTTGTGTGTTCATTAAAATTATTCCATCTTAGTTATCTTTTATTTTGTTAATACAATGCACACTGATTTGAGGATAATAAGAAAACCTTGATTTTTCTGGAATGAATGCTAATTGGTTATGTTGCAGAAATCTTTGGAGGATTTTGGTTTTTTACTAGTGTTTGGCTGAATATTTTCGAGTCCATTTTCATTGGCCAGTACGTCTCATTTCTTGTGCTATTTTTGTTTCGTAGCAAGGTACTATTGGCCTAGTAGGATAGATGAGGAAGTGTTGCTTACTTTTCTGTTTTCAGAAAGCATGATGAAGAACTGGCATTAGTTTTCGGATGCTTGATAGAAATTGTCAGTGAGGTCTCCTCAGCACAGGCTTGTCTTGTAGAAATTTTTGGTAGTACAATATCTTTACATTTTGTAGTCTAATCAAATTTCCATCTTTCATATTGGTTGCATCAGTTTCTATTCGGTCTATAAACCTGTCTATTTCATATATTACTTATTATATTAGTATGCAACTACTCATATTAATCCCCTTCAATCTCTTTTGTTTATGTAAGACTGATGATCATATCCCTTTTGATTCTGTTATCATTTTTCTCTATGTAATTTTGAGAACTTTTCTTAGTGGTTGGCCCAAGGATTGCAAACTTCTCAGCATCCAAAACTTTGTACCCTGTAAACAATATGTCAACTCTTTTGGCATTTTAAAACAGGGTCGTTCTGTGTATTCCTGGATGTCCTGGGACTCATTATGTAGACCAGGCTGGCCTCCAACTCACAGAGGTCTTCCTGCCTCTGCCACCAAAGTGCTGATATTAAAGGTTTGTGCCACCATGCCTGGCCGTCATTCTTTCCTTCTCTATGACTTTCTTTTCCTACAAATTTGAGATTGCTGATAGACTAAATAAATATATATGAAATAATACAGTATGTGTCTCTTTTCTTTCTCTCTTTCTCTCTCTTTTTTTTTTGTGAGACAGAATCTTACTATGTAATTCTGGCTGCCTGAAACTAGTTATGCAGACCAGACTAGCCTCAAACTCAGAGATCCATTTGACTCTGCCTTCTGAGTGCCTGAGATTAAAGGTGTATGCCAACACTAGCAAGCAGTTAAGAGCAGGTAATACTCTTCCAGAGGACCTGGGTTTGATTCTTAGCATCCACATGCAGCTCACAGCCACCTGTACCTCCAGTTCCAGGGGATGCAATGCCCTCTTCTGGCCTCCTAAGGCACTGCGCACATGTGGTGCAGTCAAAACATCCATACACATAAAGTAAAATAAAAATTTGTATATTGACCTTATATTCTGTTGACCTTGTGATAATTATTACTTACAAAAGATTTCTCTTGATTCTTTAGGATTTTACACTAGACAATCATGTTACTACTGGATAAGTACTTTTTATATCATCCTTCTTTATCTGGGAAGTTTTTATTTCTTTTTATTATGTCCCTGTTACACTAACCAGACCTGCCAATGTGAATGAATGTTGTGAGCAGATATTTTTGCCTAGTTCAGAGATTTGTGAGAAATCATCTAGTTTTACTTTCTTAATTTGATGTTTGCTGTAAAGTTTTTTTTTGTAAATACTCTACCAAAAGTTTTATTTTTAATCATGTGTATGTGTGTGAGTGTTCATCTGTGTAGCAATATGCACACATGTTCAGGTGTCCCCAGAAACAAGTTGAGGGCATTGGATCATCTGGAGCTGGAGCTACAGGCAGTGTAAGCTGCCAAAAGTGGGTGCTGGGAACCAACTGCAGGTTTTTTGCCAAAGCAGTATGGGTTCTGAACTGCTAACACATCTTTTCAGTCCCGATTTGTATATGGCCTTTTAAAAGAGAGATACTCTTTGTTTTTATAAAGGTTGAGAGTCTGGCTCAGTGGGCTCAACAGAGACAAGATATACCTAGTATGCTTCCTCAAGGGGCTTCAAGACAAATCATGCAGTAGCAGCTCTCTGGGAACTGGACTATGTTGGATATCCAAATTGGTCTTCTCCTCTGGCTGCCTCTAGGTTACTGGGTTTCAAGGTTACCATGGAGCTTAACAGAAAGGCATGGGGAGTAGAACAAATCCAGACTTCAGTGCTTGTACCAATCGTCATTAGGGTGGGATTTTTGCAAGCCTTTATTTCCAGAATTCCAGAAAGTCTGATTTTGACCATTTGTGCCAAAAATTTTTTTAATGTGGAATCTTGAGGGTTCTTTGAAAAGTTGGAGGGTGTTTTGCTGGGGAAAACACATGAAGGAACATTTTGTTAAAGTGGACATAGATGTGAAAGGCTAAGGCAGACTTTGTCAAGGAATGTTATGCTGAAGCAGACACAGGAGAGAGGATGTTCTGCTAAAGTAAGCACATGAAAGGACATGTGATGAAGGATTCTTTGCTAATGACACACATGTATTGGTCCTCCATACATTGTGTAGTTGAGCTGCATTTTTTGGGATGCCATACAGAAAAACGTATCAAAACACTTCTGGTGGTGTGCTGCAGTTTTCTTGTTGCTTCCAAAAACTGGGGCTGATTTGGTACAGGTGATGAGGCAAGACCTGTGCTGAGACAAGGCACGTGGAGGACATGTGATGTTTGGAGAGTATAAATAGGACTCCATGGAGTGATGGAGACAGAGCTAGGCTTGCTGGTACAGCTAGCTGTGCAATGCTTGTGGGTCTTCAGTCTTCGCTGATCTTTGTTTCCTGAGAGAGGCACAGCTGAGAACTATTCCTGGTGTTCCTAAGGCCTGACTGTCTCTGCTAGGTCTTGTCACCGCTATCACTAACCCAACTCTACCAAACTAGAGTGCTGGTGTATCCATGAGGTGTTTATGAGTGATCAAGTTGCCTCTGCCTACTAACCTATAAACTAAACTACTAATTTCCAGACAACACAGACAAAAGTTACTCCAATAAACCTTTCTAAACAAGTCCATTTCCCCCACATCCTCTCTTCCACTACCTCTCATAGATGATGAGTTATAAAAAATTAAAGTGTTTTAAAAACATCATTGAAAATAAAATTAAAAAAATTAAAATTACAGTTCTCGTTGCTTTTAAAGTAGAGCAGAGTTTTAGAGATCCTTACTGTACCATTCTAAGATATCTTGCTTTGAATGGCTCTTGTAGAATAGGTGGATATTTGTGAATAAAGGAAGGCAGAAGCTCCAGGTAGAAATAATGGCACTTGCAAAAGACAGAGTTATGAGTGAACCTGGCTAGTTTGGGACCAAAAAGGGACATTGATACTGGCCTGTATACTGTGAAAAGAGTGTACACTATTCAGTTCTTTTTGATGCAAGTAGTTAAAACTCAACTCAAATGGACTTTGGGTATTTAAAACCCATACTGTACAGATCAGGTCAGGCTTCTTAGGTGGGTCTAACTTTAGTCATGCCTGGATTTAGTGCCTTAAAAGGATCAACAGGGCCCAGCCTTGTGTTCTCTACTTCTCAAATCTGCCAGATTTTCTACTGGCATCATTCTTAGATTCTCTACTTATGCCTGAACTTATATCCTCAGAATTCAATGAAATACTCCTCAACTGTTCTCTCAAAAGTCTCAGAACAAAGTCTAATTGAACCCCTCTCTGAGCTAATCATTACAGCAAGGGAAATGGAGCAAACTGATTGGCCAGGAGAGTAATGGGGCCTGCTCTTAACTCATCACAAAAGCTAAGGATGGAAGAAGAGTGGTTCCTTAAGAATATATAGATTATTTTGACCAACATTGTATAGCAAGTATGAATTAGCCCAAGTAAACAAGCATCCCCTGCAGAAGTAGTAGAAGTTGAGACTAGGAGGTGTCAGCTCTAGAGATACTCAGCCTTTCCAAGCATCCCATACATATCTCCCATACATATCCCAGACAAGCCATTCAAGACAATTGTTTGAAGATGTGCCCTATACAAAGTTCTACAAAGTGCTGGCTTATCAGCCTGCATGAAGAGAGGCTCTAGTATAGCTTTAGAGGTTCTCAACCCACAGCGTCTTGGTTGACACTTTTACTAAGAGACCATTTAGTCCAAACTTCTGATTTACAACACTGGAAAAGTGATGTGCCAAGAGAGCTGGGAACCTTGCCATCTTCACGGAAAAGCAGCAGCAGCAGCAGCAATGAGGCAAGACGCAGGTTGGCCTCTTCATTTTCTGTATATGGATTCTATCCATTCTACAGTCTCTTCCCGGCATAATCCTACTTCTGCTGGTGTCCTTAACTACTAGACGTTGATGAGTCTACCTCTGTTTTTTTTTTTTTTTTTTTCTTTTTTATTGTGTGCCTCATACCATGTTCTTTTGCTAACCACTAACAAACCCTGTACCAGGCTAGCTTTCCCCGAGACACATACATATAGCGTGTACACACACAGTGTGAGCCAAGGGATGTTAACGACAGCTCGCTGTGGTGAGCATGCAAATCCTCTGATTTCTAGCCATGGGGCAATTTCTGTTCTTTCTAGTCCTTCAGCAACCAAACAGGCTGAGAAGAGGTACAGAATAGGTCATAGCATCACCTCTGGTATCACCTGTGTAACCTGTCCTTGTCCCCTCCCAGGTGGCTCTCTCCTTAGGGGCTTATCTGCCATGTTATGTTGCAGGGAAGTTTAGGCATCTCTGGTCCTCACACTGGGACCACAGCAATTTCCAGTGTTTCACAGTAGTTTCATTGTCACTGTCACCAGCACCATTTCTGTTTTAGATCTGCGTGATGTCTTCCTCACTGGTCCCTCCATTTCTCCCTCAGGACCTCCAACTGCTAGTTTATTCTCTAAACCCAAACCAGGATGACCTTGTTAACACAGAAGTCAGAGACTGGCCCCTCTGTGCTAAAAGCCTCCCCACAAGCCATTTCACTCAGAATAAAACCTGAATTCCCAGGGGGAAGAAGTGGCTTAGTAGTACCGAGGTCACCCAGCATGAGTGGGGGTTCAATCTCTGGTATCATGAAATCAAACAAGCAAAAGCGAAATACCCTTAAATCATTATAATGGCTCTGAAGAATCCCCCCACCCTGTGAATGCCAGTCAAATCCCATCCCATCTCCTGCTCTTCTCACCCTCCCCCAATCCCTTTTTGTCAGCCTCCCAATTCCCTAAACAGCTGACCATGCTCTCATCTCTAGACTTTTGGTAACTCAAGAAACCATCCACTTTGCCTGGACCCCTGGCCTCCTGGGTATCTTCACAATGTATTCCTGGACTACTTCTGGTCTTCTGCTAAATGATATCTCTTTGGGAAGGACTTCCCTGACTACTCTCTTAAGACCTTCTCTGTAAAGCACTTACCTAGGAAGGGCAAGACCCTGGGTTTATTACCCAACACCAAGTACAGCAAGTTCGTCTATCAAATGAAACCAAATCACAAAACCAACAAAGCAAACCAAAACAATCTGGACATGATGGTCCTTGCAATATTAGCAGGACTCAAGAGGTGGACTCAAGAGGATCAAGAGTTTAAGGCCATCTTTGGTTACATAGAGAGTTAAAAGTCCAATCTGGGCTATAGAACACTCCATCTTAAAAAAAAAAAAACAAAAATAAAAGCAAAGCAAGCAAGCAAGCAAGCAAACAAACAAACAAATATCCCAAACCATCTCTGGTCCTCTCCCTGGGACCATCGCCCCATGGCAACTTCCAGTGTCTCACGGAAGTCTCAAACATCAAAACTAGAAAATCTAGTTTTTCTTCAATGTATTCCATATTTCTTTTTTTTTTTTTTTTTTTTTTTTTTTTTTTTTTTTTTTTTTTGGTTTTTGGAGACAGGGTTTCTCTGTGTAGCCCTGGCTGTCCTGGAACTCGCTCGGTAGACCAGGCTGGCCTTGAACTCAGAAATCCGCCTGCCTCTGCCTCCCAAGTGCTGGGATTAAAGGCGTGCGCCACCACCGCCCGGCGTATTCCATATTTCATTGATTGACTTTTTTGAACTCAATGAAACAGCAATTCTGTTTTTCAATGCTTTATTCCTATCGCTCACAGCAATCTTTACCACATAATACATGCATCATTAATATTTGTTCAACAGATATATCAACTGCTAGTTGATGAAAGAGAATCTAAATTTTTGTTACATTTATTTATGCATGTGCAGGCATGCACATGCCATGGTGAGCATGCGCAGTTCAGACTTTCTTGTGCAGATACTGGGTGTTGAACTCAGGCCATCAGACTGAGCTGCAAGTACCTCTTTGCCTGCTTAGCCAACTTGCTGGTTTTGTAAGGAGAATTTTTGAAAAGAATAACTATGAGGTCACTTAGTTCTAATCATCCACACAGGTGGACTGAATGAAGCCGAGAGAGAGAGAGAGAGAGAGAGAGAGAGAGAGAGAGAGAGAGAGAGAGAGAATTGACCAAAGTTACAGAGAGAGTTAGTGCAGTCAGAAGTACAATATAACTGCTAGAATCAGGAGCCTTCTATGGCTGTCTTTCTATTTGTTTTGTTTAGTTTTGCAGCGCTGAAGGGACTTGCACATGCTAGCCAAATGTTCTACCAATGAGCTACACCCTAACCCCATCTTGGCTATTTTCTTAGGGTTTATTTTATCCCTTTTTGGGCATAAGAAGAGGAGAAGCTCGTTGGAGTGGTGGGGACAGTGTGCTGATGAATGGCACACAAAGATGCCTTTGCCCCAGGCGTTCCGGCGAGTGTCTCATATCCCATCACTTAGCTTAGTCCATGGGGGTCAGTATTCCTTTCCCCATGTTACTAATAAGGAAGCTGAAATACAGAGATGTGATTTGTTTAAACTTAAGGACCAGCTCTAAGTCTGTAGACAGTTGAGTTTTTTCTCTGATGCTCTGGACCAGCTAGTTTCCCTAGAGACACTAATTCAGGCCCTCAAGGAGGATCAGGCCTGAACTGGCTGGTCACAGCAGGCCAGGAGCTGCAGGAATGTCACACACTGTTGCAGTGCCTGGTCCAGGCCTGCAGAGCTGGGCTCAGTTTCAGGGTTGGCCTAACATTTTCCCCACAGAGTGTGGATAGTCCGGAGTTGAGCCAAATGGAGGCCCCTCCCGCCCCTAAGAGGAGAGGAGAGGAGAGGAGAGGGGAGGAGAGCAGCCTTCCAGAAGGGATAGCTTTGCTGAGTTTCAGCCTAATATCCTGGAGCTATTCCTAGGTAGATTGTGGTCAGTGGAATTATGCTTTTATCAGGCTGCTGGGAGTTTCAATAAAATCTTTATGGCCGGGAAAGTTCTCTTTATGGAAATCAGATTATTGAAGTGCCTGCTGGGGGGAGGGCCTCACCAGCTTGCCTTTCTCCTCACCACCTCCCTTCTCCCCTTCAGGATGGCTTCTCCATCCAGCAACTTCTTTCCCCTCTCCATAGGCCCCAAGCTCCCAGGAAAACTTGAGCTCTGCCTACAGAAATCCAGTGTACCTTGGCAGGTCGTGGGGCACTGAGGACACATGATGGTTGCAAAGGTGCCCTTGCCCGTTGCCCTGTCATCATCCCCTTGAGGAGCTCTGAGCTGAGCCATTTCTGACTCGGCTTTATTCTGCTCCTAGCTCTCTGTGTCAGCAGCTCCTAGGCCACAGAGCTCAGCCCTCCTGCACGTCTCACTATGCACTGCCCTGTCCAACTGTCTTCAGAGCCTTCCTGCACTGCATCTTATGAATCTAGAGCTTCACCTGAGGTGGTGCTGTTCCAGCTTGAGGGGGAATTTCTCTGGAGAGCACTGCCCCGTGCTTCTTCTACCTTGGGAATGGAGGGTCAACTAGGGTTGAGGCCATCCATGTTCTCTACCCAATCAACCACCTGCACAGGAAGGTCTGACCTCAGAAGTTTTCCTGGTGGCTTTCCAGAAGGTTTTAATTTTGCAAGAGGAAAGTAGGCTTTTAGAGGCTCCTAATTCTGTGCTTTTGCTTGCCCAAGTTTTCCCACCTCCCAACCACCTAGCCCCAGTATCATTTTCCATTTGGGTACAGGTGGTTCAAAAGACTCATAGGCTGGGTTTTAACCTGGGGTAGAGTGCCTGTCAAGCATGCAGAAGGCCCTGGGTTCTGTGTTCAATTCTGAAAGCAAACCAAACCAAACAAGGGGCCTGAGAGATGGATGAGTCGGTAAGAGAATCGCTGCTCTCTCAGAGGCCCTAAGTTCTGTTCTCAGCACCTACATTGGGTGAATCAGAACTTCGAGCAACTCTAGATCCCAGAGATAGATCTAACATTCCCCCCACCCCCAGGTTTAAATTTTTATTTATTTTTGTTTTCTTTTGTTCATTGATTTTTTGCACGCATGTACGTCTGTGTACTATGAGTGTGCCTAGTGTCTGCAGAGGCTAGAAAAGGATGTCAGATCCTCTGGAACTGTGAGTTGCAGCTGGGTGTAAGCCATCTGCATCTAGGTTAGTGGAATAGATTCCAGGTCTTTTGAAAGAGCAACAAATGTTCTTAACCACTGAGCCATCTTTCTAGATTCTAAAATAAATATTTTCTAAAAATCCAAATCATTCTGTCCTCTGAGGATTGGTTGAAGGAACTGGAGAAGAGAAGTTTAAGGTACTCGAATCTTTGTCCTCAGCCCTTTGTCAGGCTGTCATATCAAGAAAGCCAAGAGGCATGATCTGTGTGGTGTCAGGACCAGAGGTCTCTGTCAGTATTTTCACTGTTCCAACACAGAATCATCTCAATAGCCACCATCTTTGGGCAAGACCATTGTCACACTTTCCAGATGAGGAAGCAGAGGCATAGCTCCTCCACTAGGAAGTGCTGGGGTTCTTTTTTAAGACAAGCTACTTGCCATCAAATCTAGCACTATTGGCACCCTGTTGCTTCCAGCAAGGGACAGATAACTAGGGAGTACTAGGGTTAGCACAGGTGACCTTTTAAGATATTGTTAAAGCTGGTTATGGTGGTATGTGCTTGTAATCTCAGCATTCAGGAGGCAGGAGCATCACAAATGCCTAGGCTGTACAGTGAGATCCTAAATTCTAATAAACTAAATCACCTAAACAGAAGTCCTCAAAGCAGCCTGCCCACCCGGGGGCAGCAGAGTCCAGGCTGTACACATCTCAAGGCTGTTCTCAGCCACTTCCTGATCCACTTCCCTGTTCTACTCTATCTGTCCTTCCCTTATTCTCAGGCTCTGGCCTGTACCTCAGCTTTGTTCTGCCCCTGACACCTATATTCATCTGGAAGGTACCCCTCTCCTCCCTCAGTGCACTTGCCATAGACTGTGAGCTTGGGGCCTCAGCCTAGGGAGCTTGCATCATATTCCATTCAGCTTTCCATCTAGCCTGCACTTCTGATACAGACAGTGATGAAAACCTTCCTTGACTGTTTTAGAGCTGTTGAAGGATGGATGGGCAGGGCCAATTGCTAAGGCTTGGTTCAGGGCTTTCAGTGGTAGAGCTCCTTTTAGCAGGTTCCATTGACTTTCATATTTATTTCCCCATGTGAATCCTTACTATTACCAGGTTTCACAATCACCCCGCTGCCTCTCGCTTGTCTTAGCTCCTGTCTCTTGTCTTTCCCAACGCTGGCTCTGTCTTTCTTTCCCCTTCTATATCTTGGTCTTCATTTCTATTAATTTTTCTCTTCTATTCTCTCTTTATCGTTCTGTCTGTATCCCCAACCCTATTTTTATTCCCTTCCTGCTGCCTCTGGTTTCATCGTTGTCTTCCTTCCCTGGAGCCCAGCTTTCTCTGTGTGTGTTTCTTTGTGTCTTCCCGACCCTGTGCCTTTCTACCTCAGTCCTCCATCTGTTTTGTTTTAATCCAGGTCCCTTATAATGTTTCCTCCTCTCAAATTTTCCCCTCCTCTCCTTATATCTGTCTCACATGCCCCTGCCCTCCCTCAGAGCCTTGCCTTTCTTTTCTTCTGAACCAGGGCCCGCGTGGCCTTCCTCAGCTCCCTAAGAAAGAAACTGCCCATGCCTCCATATTTCTCTAGTCTCAGGCAGCAGCTTCTGTGGCTGCTGGTATTGAGTTGGGGCACTCCATGTGGCCTCTTGAAAGGTAGAGGAAACCTGAAGGGAGGAAGTGAGAGCCTCAACTTCTGTCAGGCACCAGGCGAAGAGTCTGGTCTTCTCAGAAGCTAAAGAAAGGACTGAGGAACCAGCAGAGCCCTCACTGACGATTTGAAAACCCCGACCTTTAAGTTCAACTCC
>JAJTUV010004024.1:0-30170 GCA_021653895.1 Mastomys natalensis | reverse complement strand
CACCAGTGAATTATGCTTTTAGCTATCACAAACCTATGTCTTTCTCTTATGTGTTGTCAGCCTGGACTTGTCTGGAACAATAGTGGAAATATGCTAATATAAGTCAATTTGAAAAAAATAAACCTATGGAGGTAAAATGGGTGTCCTGGCAGAATCTAAGTCAATTTGACACAAGCTAGAGTCATCAGAGGGAGCAATGCCTTCATAAGACCAGGCTGTATACAAATTGGTGAGGTGCTTTCCTAAATAGTGATTGAAATGATAGATCTTAATCCATTAAGGAGACATGGGTATACATATACATACACATACACATACACATACACATACACATACACATACACATATACATATATATGTGTGTACTTATATACATATATATATATATACATAATATAATATATACACACACACACATATACATATTCATATAATATGTGTGTATATGTTTCATGGACAGCTTGGGAATCTGTTGTGTTTTTTCTTATTGTTACTATAAATAGTAATTGATGGATAGAAAATGCTGAGTGTATATATGAACATGAGAGAAACAATGGGTTTCTCTGACAGTTTTCCAACAAAAATTCTTTGTGTTGGCAGAAGTCCATTGTTTAGTGCAGCTGGTGCAGTCTGGTAGAAGCTTGATGCAGCCTCAAGAGTCCTTGAAGCGCTTCTGTACAGCTTATGGATCATATGTGGCACTGGTCTGCCAGGTTCCAGGAAAGATCTTGGAGTGGGTATAATCCATCAATATTAATTGTAGTAACATAATGTATGTCAACACCCTGAAGGACAAATTCACCACTTCCAGAGACATTGCTAAGAAAAGCCTGTACCAGAAAATGAGTAGCCTGAAGTCTGAGGATACAGTCTTGTAGTACTGTTCAAATAACAAAATGATATAAATTAAGAATGAGCTCAGACAGGAACCTCCTTACTTTAATCTCAGGAGCAGTAGAGGACACACTGAGAGGACATGAAGCTCTGGGTCAGAAAAAAAAAAAAAACAGTAAAGAGGGACAGAGGATTGGATTCTTCTGTGTCTGGGCTGCCTCTAGATACTACACTCAGGGAATCGTTCTAAATGTACAGTGTGTAATAAACTTTGATGGATCCACATTTATATTTAGAGTTCTGCTTTGCATGTGATGTGTGTTTTGTTTTTAATATACTGTTTCTTTATCCATGTTTGTGTGTGTGTGTGTGTATGTGTGTACATGTTGACATAATGTTCCTTCCTCTATCTATTGACACCATAGTTTTGAGACATGTTCATTCTCTCACTGGGTATGATCTTACCAGTTAGCAAGACTGGCCAGCCAGTGAACTGCAGTGATCCTATTCCCAGTGATCACGTTGCCTCCAAATCCAAGATGTGAGATTACTGGTTGTAATTCATACCAAATTCTTTTTCTAGACATTGAGATCTAAGCTTAGAGACTGGATACCACTCAAAGGTTATGTGAGGCAAGAACTTTAACCACACAGGTATCCCACAGCCCTATTACACATACATTTTAAAATGCAGCATATGTCCAGACATGAACACAGTGCAGAGCATCACACAGGGCAGAACTGATTCTGTTTGGGAACAGGATCATAGTCAGAACCAAAGACTCTGAGGAATGTAGAAACCTAGATTGAGGGAGGAGACTCGGTTAGGTTCCCTGAGTAAAGCACTGTGTGGGAATCAATTAACAGGCAGCAGGGAAATCAGGCAGGGTCACTGACACGATAATCCATACGGGCTCCATCCTCAGCATCATTCACACACAAAACATGCACATCACACATCAAATTCAACACTGACACAGCTGTGGTTCAGGTGATAAAGTGCGTGTGTGTGTGTGTGTGTGTGTGTGTGTGTGGTGTGTCTGTGTCTATGGCATTGAGCCATATAGTCACTGAGACATGCTGGTATCCTGTGAGGTCTGGAGATATTGTGAAAATAGGGCTGGGTATTCATAGGAATCCCTCAGTCTTGTCTGTAATACATGAACAGAAAATGTATTATTTGGCTTGGGACATTTAGTATTGAATAGGTAATGATAAATATATGAGGGCCAGTAATAAGGGGTTCCTGATACCCAAATTTTGAACACCTGAACATGGAAATTGTCCTAGTCCCTTATCTACTAATAAAACCAACACAAAAACCAAACACAACATGAAAAGAATGGATTTATTTTTAAGGATATAGTTCACCAGGAAGGAAAATCATTACACAACCTTAAGATAGAAAGCTAAAGGCAGGAACAAAATGTGAAATTTCCAAATAATCAATATGAAGATTATGTTAAAATAAAGAGTAAGCAAATTAACAATACTTAATGGCTTGCTCTCCGTGGTTATGCAGCTTGCATTCTTATACAATCTAAGAATTCCTGCTAATGGGTTCCACTGTCCATATTTGGCAGGTCTCTCCCACATCAATCATTAATCAACAGAATGCCCCATACAACCTTGACTGTAGACCTAAGGCAGACATTTTCCAACTGAAGTTCCTTATGCATTGATGACCCTGGCTTGAATTATGTTGACAAAGTCCTAATGACTACAAAAGTTGATACATACATTAAAACCTGACCCATTAAATGAATTTCTACCGCGCACAAGACAAAAGTTAATAAATGAGATAACAAAAACAAGACCAAAGAACTATCTCTCAAGTAGAAGAAAATTATAAACAATGTACAGCTTCACCATGAACTCTTTCCTGTTGTAAAAGATATTTCTCTTAATGTCTTCCTTCTACAGAATTTTGTAGTGAAGGACAAGCCAAAACCAAGTACCATTGAGATGCAATATATTACACAAAAAATCTCTGCAGTACCTAGACATAAAGGTACTTGAGTAAGAAGTCTCATACCAAGTTCACCCAATACAATGTGACAAATGTGCAGTTATTCTGGTGATTTTTTCCAATGTTTATAAGGACAATGAAAATATCAGATAAGCCCAAAAGGAATACAATGAGCTTAATTCATGAAAACAAATTCTTATGATCCAAACAGGAGGAACAGAGCATTCATAGAGGTGTGTGACTATTAGAAGTTGCACATAATGGCTGTCTCCACAATATGAAGACTTGTATCCACCACTGACACTAACATTACAATGATTGTGAATAATGAAAAAGAGGCACAAAATGTGAGGTCCCAAATACCAACGAGGTAGACAAATATTTTATAGTTGCTGAATGAAAAGGTTGTTTCCAGCTCTTCACATCCCTCATCTAGTGGTGTATATTACAAAGGGAGAAAAGCACTACAAATTCTTATTCTCTATGATCATCAACATCTCAAGGCACAGGGTTCTCATGTTCATTTCTGCCCTGGGCTCCACTTCCAGTCATCACTTAGAGTCTCTAGTTTATTTATTATGTCATCAACATAATCCTCAACCCTGGTTGCATTGTATCACTTTATGATATGTTATGAATAGCTGACATTGTATCCCACACCAATACACCAAATTATTTAGGAGCATTTTTTGGATGTGCTATTATCTGAAGAGAGAGAAAAAGAGACATGTCAAATTACATAGAAACATACAGAAATCAATGGATACAAAAACTAGTCCCCAAGGATTGTATCCGTGAGTGGGCAGATGAAAAGTCTGAGTCCTGTAAAAGAGGAGGCAAATCTGTCCTTATGATCTCCTTCACATAACCACATAGAATCACAGGTACTGAATGTTCTAATGGCTTTCCTATGAGATATATTTTTCTATATGAGTGATGAGATTAAGACTCACTATTCTGAAGCCAAAGAAAGAATTTTAAGTACTTTAAGTAGGATTTCTAATAATAAGTGGCCCAGTTAAATCCTAAACTCTCTCCTGAGATTTGCAGAGCTACACAAACTAATGAAGGTTATGGTAACTTGTTCTACCTGAACTGTATGGATGTGGACTCACTTGCTGTAAATATCCCAATGTTGGTTTCCAAAGACTGAATCATGTGAATCAATTAATTTTCTGCTTATCTGGACTTGAAAATCCAGACAGAACAAGAAACAATATTGATGAGACTACATTTCCATTTCCTCTAAAAGCACAAGGCAAATCTCAGTCACCTGAGGAAAAAATGGAAACCCTGCTAAGTGCTTGCTTTTATCCCCTCAGGAACCTCCCCCAATGCAAAGCAGCCCTCAGCTCAGGATGAAAGCCCAGGCCTAGCTGACAAGCCCCATCCTCTTCTCACTAGAGCCTCCATCAGAGCATGGCTGTCCTGGTGCTGCTCCTCTGCCTGGTCACCTTTCCAAGCTGTAAGTGTTTCAGAGTTTCAGGAGAAGGACTCAAGAATGACATCTGTGGAATGTATGTCTGATGGTGATGTTGCTTTTCCACAGGTGTCCTGTCCCAGGTGCAGCTGAAGGAGTCCGGTCCTGACCTGGTGCGGCCCTCACAGACCCTGTCCCTCACCTGCACTGTCTCTGGATTCTCATTAACTGACAAAAGTGTAAACTGGGTTCGCCAGCCTCCAGGAAAGGGTCTGGAGTGGATGGGAAGAATGAAGTATGATGGAAACACATATTATAATTCAGCTCTCAAATCCAGACTGAGCATCAGCAGGGACACTTCCATGAGCCAAGTTTTCTTAAAAATGAACAATATGCAAAGTGAGGACACAGCCACCTACTACTGTACCAGAGACACAGTGAAGGAAGTCTAGTATGAACCTGCACAAAAACCTCCCTACAGGGATCCTCAGGACCAGCAGGGGGCAGTGACAACCAACAAGAACTTCCCAGGCTCACTTCAGAATCTAAGAAATTCTGGCCTATGCTGTATGAGCATGCTTTTTAATGTTAAAGATGTGGACTCTTCTTCCAGCCATGGGAATTTGCTACAGCCTTCTCTGCAGTCTCATACTCTATTAAAGTTATTGTTTGTTCATACACTAACACAATATTTAAGTGGTTCTATAATCTAATAATGTAAAATAAGAACTAACTAGAATTGATATTTATCAAATAACATAGTTAAGCACTGTGTAGGTGAGGACAGCCAAGGAGATTGATAATAGATTTTTTTTCTCTCATGGCTGCAGTTTTGTAACATTTCTACTGTTTACTGTACTTAATTGATCTTTGATATTAATTGTACTCACCTTTCATAACATGAAGTTTTAAACACATGTCCACAGTTTAATGAGGACACAGTTATCTTTCTGAGGTCTAACACATAAGATCTGCTCTCCATATATTAAGAACACAATATGCTCTTATTAAATGTGACCAACATCCATACATATTATTTTTGAAATAATGTAAATATTGCTAATTTGGGATATGAGGTAGTCAAAGGAAGAGTTTTTCTGTAACACAGGTATACTAAGTAGATACAAATGTTAATATTTAAAAATCTTATTCCTCATTTTGATTAATCAATATTTTACTTGAATCATCACTATTCACTATTACAGGTAAAGATTTTGTTTCTCTAAAGGATCAGTTTTATTTCTCTTCTCAAGAACAACTCATTCCCCACTTGTCTAAGATGTGGGTTCACAGGATAACACAGGGATCAGGAAAAACAGAACTGAGACATGGTGTCCTCATTGGTGGACATCTTTCTACCCTCCATTCTCTGATTAGTCTCATTAATCTTGGCAAATGTATGTGAGCAGAATAGATTACATAAAGCCAACCTCTCTTTTCTCCAGAAAATGAAAATTAAATTCAAAATTCTGTGTTGTCTGTAACCAATGGCATGGAACCCATTTACAAAAAGAAAGAAAAATAATAAATGTTATAAGGATGGAGAGAAACAGGTTCTTGTTCTTGTAATGGGACTATGGTTGTCTCATATTTGAAATACTTTGAGGCACATGCAACACATTACACTCAAAAGAACATGTGACCCAAGTATTTACATTCTGTAGAGTAGACAAGGAAATTGACATTTTCAGTTAAAATCAATTTTGATAATAATGTTTTCTGAACCCACTACTCTACTGTCCCTCAGTGATGGATTCTCCGTGGAGGGCTACACTCTGAACTCTTATAAGGACACCCTCAGTGAATTATGCTTTTAGCTATCACATACCTATGTCTTTCTCTTATCTGTTGTCAGCCTGGACTTGTCTGGAACAATAGTGGAAATATGTTAATATAAGGCAATTTGAAAAAAAAATCAACCTATGGACGTAAAATGGGTGTCCTGGCAGAATCTAAGTCAATTTGACACAAGCTCAAGTCATCAGAGGGAGGAATACCCTCATAAGACCTGGCTGTAGAGAAGCTGGTGAGGTATTTTCCTAAATAGTGATTGAGATGATAGGTCTTAATCCATTATGTTTGCGGCAATTGCTGTGCTGGTTGTTCTGAATTCAACAAGAAGGAAGATGAACAAGCAATGCAGACAAAAAGCTTTCTATTTCGATGTGCTTATAAAAGTTTCCAGCAGGAAACATGCTGCAAATTAGATCTGGATTAAAATGTAGATTAAATGTGTGTCATCATACTTCACAGATGAAAGTTAGACGTATATCTTCCCACATAAAATAAAACAGAAATCACTATCGGATATGCTCTCCATTGTTGTTTGTAGTCATATTGACAATAAAAATACCCATCACAGTGGGTATATAATAATCTTCACATAATAGTATATATATACACACACACAGACACACACACATCTGGATGAGTTGTACAGATAGGGCTGGTACTAATATGTGTGTGAGGCTGCAGCACCAAGACTGTGAGGACAATGTAATTAGTAACAACGTTGAGCTTCAGTTAGCTGCAGATAATTCCTAACAAACCCATTGAAGAGAATGTTTTGTTCTTTTCTTGTTTTCTATTCATTTCTTAGGTTTCTGCTCATGTACTTCTCCTGATCAAAGGAGTCAATGAAATTCTTCAACACAGAAATCCCATTTCTTTTCTTCAAGATCCTATCTACGGGTCTTATTTACACTCCTCTCCCAGCAACTGTGATGTGTAATTCCTGTGACAATATCTATACCAGGATTCTTTATCAGAAGGTGAAGTATACTCAAAGTATATCTTAGGATTCTTTAAGACTCAAGAAGAAACCATGAGTCCTTCTTAGTGACAGGTTTGCATCCTATATAGTGTGACAATGGAGTACATGGTAACTGTAAGCCAGTGGATGATGTGTGTTCAATTAAAGCATAATAGCACCTAGAATCTAACTGAAATGTGTCTGTTCAGATTGTCACCAAAATGTGTCTCCTGTGATATTGCAGTGTTAGAGTCTGGGACACTCTGGGATCCTATGTGTTCTGGAGAAACTGTACAATATGAACAGAAATGGAAACTTGAAGAAATCTATGAGAGTAACCCACCAAAGATTATGAAACCTCCATGCACCACTGCCACTCACATTATAAAGATTATGCATTTGAAATGAGAATCACAAGTGTAAGAACCCCAATGCCAACTAATAAGCCCACACTTTCTTAGTCCTACAAAAGAAATGGTTACAGTTCTTTACTTCAATTCCCTGCTATTTCCATTACAAAGGCATGGGGAGAAGCTCTACAGTCTCTTGTTCTCTATGGTGACCAACACCTGAAGGCACAAGGTTCCCCATGTTCATGCCTGCCACCTGAGCCAGTTCTTGTCATTCCTAAGTGTTCTCTGGCTTACTTTATACTTCAGCTTATAAAACAATAAAGTCTAGTGTCACATTACTGCTTTTTTTCTGATGTGTTATGAACAGCTGACCTACCTGTCACTCACCAAGGCATATTCATATTTAGAAATATATTTTATGTGATACAAGCTGAACAAAAGGCGAATAGAGATATATAAAGCCCATTGATACAGAAAGACTGACACACATCAAGAATTACAAAAGGTAGTTATCAGGTACAGTGTCCCTGAATGGGAAGGTTAAGACACTCAGTCTAGTGACATAGGACACTCAAAAAACATTTGAAAGCCAATGGACTAAGTCTGTGTGAATTGCTTCCTAACAAGTAATTTCTTGAAAAGTGTTGAAAATAAGATCACTCCACAGAAAGGGCTTTTGAGAAGTTTACTAATTCTGCATAAAAATAATATAAATACATAACTTGAAAATAATTTAGTGACTAGTCACTAAGTTACAAATATACAGGTTTTGTGCACATAATTAAATAACAATTACTTCCATATTTTCATAAAATAAAACAGTGCAAATAATATTTATTTATCCTACTGCTATCTATGGCTTTCAATTTATGTATGGATAACTTGACAATCAGTTACAATACAAGGCTATTTACTATCTGTGGGTTTTTTCTTGTTGTTTTTTTTTTTTTTTTTTTTTTTTTTTTTTTGGTTTTTGAGACAAGGTTTCTCTGTGTAGCCCTGGCTGTCCTGGAACTCACTCTGTAGACCAGGCTAGCCTAGAACTCAGAAATCCATCTGCCTCTGACTCCCAAGTGCTGGGATTAAAGGAGTGCGCCACCACCACCCCGCTACTATCTGTGTTTTTGCATCAGTATTTTCGAACTACCTGGTGAAGGAGATGCCACCAATCCTGTTCAGAAGGAAATACTGACATAGAGAAATCCAAACCTAAATAAATAAATAAGTAAATAAATAATTAAATAAATAAACAGAAAAATACAGAAAAAAATCTGATTAAAAAGATTCCCCAATTCCATATTAAATCCTCAAGTGTAATTGTCAATGTCTTATAGTTTCATTGAAGTTAAGGTATCCTGTTCTACTTGCACTGCATGAATAGGAATTCACTTATTGTAAACAATCCTACACCCACGCCGCTTTTTGCTTCCAAGGCCTGCAAATTGTGATTAAAGCCTTCTCTTGTTTATTTGAAATCAGAGATTCAATCAGTTCCAGGGAAACATTCTGAGTTTTCACTTCCATTTCCTCTAATAAGCACAGGCAAAAGGAGAGGAAACTGGAATCCTTGCCCTGTGTTTCCTTTTATCCCCACAGGAACCTCCCCCAATGCAAAGCAGCCCTCAGCTCAGGCTGAAAGCCCAGGCCTAGCTGAGGAGCCCCATCCTCTTCTCACTAGAGCCTCCATCAGAGCATGGCTGTCCTGGTGCTGCTCCTCTGCCTGGTCACCTTTCCAAGCTGTAAGTGTCTCAGAGTTTCAGGAAGGACTCAAGAATGACATCTGTGGAATGTCTGACTGATGGTGATGTTGCTTTTCCACAGGTGTCCTGTCCCAGGTGCAGCTGAAGGAGTCAGGTCCTGACCTGGTGCAGCCCTCACAGACCCTGTCCCTCACCTGCACTGTCTCTGGGTTCTCATTAACTGGCTATCATGTTACACTGGGTTCGCCAGCCCCCAGGAAAGGGTCTGGAGTGGATGGGAAGAATGAGTAGATGGAGTACATATTATAATTCAGCTCTCAAATCCAGACTGAGCATCACCAGGGACACCTCCAAGAGCCAGGTTTTCTTAAAAATGAACAATATGCAAACTGAGGACACAGCCACCTACTACTGTGCCAGAGACACAGTGAGGAAGTCTAGTATGAACCTGCACAAAAACCTCCCTACAGGGATCCTCAGGACCAGCAGGGGGCAGTGACAACCAACAAGAACTTCCAGGCTCGTTCAGAATCTAAGAAATTCTGGCCTATGCTGTATGAGCAAGCTTTTGAATGTTAAAGATGTGGACTCTTCTTCCAGCCATGGAAATTCGCTACAGCCTTCTCTGCAGTCTCAGATTCTATTAAAGTTATTGTTGTTCACACACTAGTAGAATATTTAAGTGGTTCTATAATCTAATAATGTAAAATAAGAACAAACTAGAGTTGATATTTATGAAGATAACTCAGTGAAGCATTGTGTAGGTGAGGACACCAAGGAGATTTGATAACGGATTTTTTCATCTCTTGGCTACAGTTATGTAACATTTCTACTGTTTATTGTACTTAATTAATCTTTGAGATTAATTTTACTCATCTTCCCTGACATCAAGTTTTTAAACACATGTCCATAATTTAATGAGGACACAGTTATCTTTTGAATGCTAACACATAAGATCAGCTCTCCACATGTAAAGAACATAATATGTTATTATTAAATGTGGACAAGTACCATATATATTATTATTAAAATAATGTCAACATTGCTAATTTTGTGCTATGAGGTAGTCAAAGGAAGAGTTCTTCTGTAGCATAGGTACACTAAGTAGTTTCATATGTCAATATTTCAAAAGTTCATTCCTCATTTTTACTACTGAATATTTTACTTGAATCAACACACATTCACTAATTATAGGTAAGGGCATTGTCACTTGTCTGAGATGTGGGTTCACAGGATAACACAGGGATCAGAAAACACAGAACTGAGACATGGTGTCCACATTGGTAAACATCTTTCTGTCCTCCATTCTCTGATTAGTTTCATTATCTTGGCCAATGTATGTAGACAGAATAAGTTACATAAACCCAACCTCTCTTTTCTCCACAAAATAGAAATTAATTTTAAAATTCTATGTTGCCTATAACTAATGGCAATAAAGTTATATATGAAAAGAAAGAAGAAAAATAAATGTTTTAAAAATGGAGAGAAAGGGTTCTTTGTTCTTCTAATGGAACCATAGTTCTCTAGTGTTTGAAAATAGTTTGGGGCATAAACAACACATTAGACTTATAAGACCATGTGCTTTCGGACGTCACAACAGTATTCTATTCCTGTAGAGTACAATGTATTGGAATTTTTATAATTTAACTCATAAGGAATCTAACGGTAGTCCTATTTATCCGCATGACCAGCGATTTACTGTCTGTCCAGTGTTCTGGATTCCTGGGAGGCCTAACAACTCTAAAAACCTAATATAAGGACACCCTCAGTAGATTATGCTTTTAGCAATCACAAGCTATGTCCTTCTCTAATTTGTTGTCGGCCTGGACTTGTCCATGAGAATAGTGGAAATATACTAATATAAGTTAATGTTTTTTAAAAATCTATGGAGATGTATTGGGTGTCCTTGCAGGTTCTAAGTCAACTTGACACAAGTTACAGTCATCAGAGGGCAGAATGCTTCATAAGACCAGGCCGTAGACAAGCTGGTTAGGTACTTTTCTAAATACTGGTCGAAATGGTATGTGTGTGGTATGGTATGTGTGTGGTAACTCCTGTGCTGATTGTTCTGGATTCAATAAGAAAAAAAAGATGAACAAGCAATGATTATGAAAAGCTTCCTATTTCCATGTGCTTATACAGGTTTCCAACAGAAAACATGGCACAAATTAGATCTAGATTAAAATGTAGATTAAATGTTTGTCATCATTCTTCAGAGATTCAAGTTAAAAGATAGTTTCCAACATAAAATAAGGCAGAAATTATTAACAGATGTGCTCTCTGTTTTTGTTTGTAGTCACATTGACAACAAAAATAGCCATCACAGTAGGTATAAAGTAATCTTCACATAAATATATATATGTATATATATGCATATGTGTCTATATATATATGCATATGTATATGTGTATGTATATATATATTGATGAGTTTTCAGTTGAGTAAGTAATCATTAAACACTATATATTCTGTCAGATAATAAAACATTCATTGCTTTCCAAAACCACTGTCAACACTCAACCTTCTGATTCTTTCAGCTATTTTAGGGCATGTGTACTGACAATGCCCATGTCTTCTGAATGAGTTCACCCATTGTTCAAGAGATACTGACTGTTTGTCATAAAACAGAGGTTGACTCAATATTTTCTGATGGAAGCAGACTTCCAGGTCTTACTCTTCCCTAAGTCTCACTGAGCTGAGTCTAATGCTTACTGTTAGTCTCTGCATCTATTTTGGTTAGCTGCACTGTGGAGCCTATTGTTGGAGAGTTAAGCTAGACTCCTCTATGCAAGCATAACAGAGTGTTAGTATTAGTGTCAGAGATTGGCACTTGCCTGTAGGATGGGTGTCAATTTAGGCCAGTTATAGGCTAGCCATTCCCTCATTTTCTGCTCTGTCTTTGTCCTTTGAATCCTGGCTGCATCTGAATATCACACTCAGTGATTCATTGCACACATATACTCTTAGCAATCCATGATGAATTCACATATTTAATTAAATTTCTGTTTTCCCTATGACATTCATTTATGTTTTTGTTTATTACAGTGTTTCTCTATCCACTGGTGTGTGTGTTTGTATGTGTGTGTGTGTTTGTGTGTTTGTGTATATGTTAATATAAAATGCCTTCCTCTATTAATCACCATGATATTTTAAACATGTTCTCTCACTGAGCATTAAAATATCTGTTAGCTCAACTGTTTGGTCAGTGAACCTCAGTGATCATATTTCCAGTGATCATGCTACCCTCATTTTCCAGAGATGGGATTTCAAGTTGAATTTTACACCTGGCTCTTTTTCTCTCCATGGAGATCAATGTTCATAAGTTGGATCTCACTCAAAATTATTTGCATAGCATGAACTTTAACTACACAGCATCATCTCCACAGTCATGTTATAAATACAAATTTAAAAGTAGCATGTACCCAGAATTAACAAAATACAGATCATCACACATGGTAAAACTGATTCATTTTGGGAAGAGTATCAGATCCAGAAGCAAAGAATCCTGAAGACTTGGAAACACTGGACTCAAGGAAGAAACTCACTTAGGTCCCTGGTTAGAGCACTGTGTGGGAATCAAGTTAAAGTCACCAAGGTAATCAGGAAGGGTCAGTGACCCAATAACACACATGACTTTCACTGTTACCCACCTTCTCACACAATACATGCACCTCACACATCAGAACTAGCACCGCCCCAGATGTGGTCAGAGATCACAGGTTTCCCTGCTGTTCTGTCTAGTGAAAAGAAATTGTACAGATAGGACTGGTACTAAAATGTGTGTGAGGCTGCAGCACCAACAATGTGAGGACAATGTAACCAGTAACACCCACTTAGCTTCAGTTAGCTGCAGGCACCTCCTAACAAACTCATTGGAGAACAGGTCTTTTTTTTTTGTTTTTCATTTATTTCTTAGGTTTCTGCTCATGTACCTCTTCTGGTAAAAGGGGTCAAACAAAGTTTTCAACACTGAAATCCCATTTCTTTTCTCCAAGATCCTATCTATGGGTTTTATTTACACTCCTCTCCCAGCCACTGTGATGTGTAATTCCTGTGACAAACATTTATATCAAGATTCATTATCTGAAGCTGGAATATACTCAAATTATATCTTAGGATTCTTTAAGACTCAAGAAGAATATGTGAGTCCTTCTAAGTGAGAGATTTGCATTCTGCATAGTGTGACAAAGAAGGAGTACATGGTAACTGTAAGCCAGTAGATGATGTGTGTTCAATTAAAGCATGATAGCACCTGGAATCTAACTGAAATGTGTCTGCTTAGATTGCCTTCAAATTGTGTCACCTGTGATGTTGAGATGATAGAGTTTCTGGGATCCTGTGAGTTCTGGAGAAACTGTACAATATGAACAGAAAATACGTCACTTGCATAAAAACAAGAGAAAGTAAATCATATATTAAATAATCAAAATTATAATTATATAAAAATACGTATATTTGTCACTGCCAATATAAACAATGGATATAAATAAATATGTGATCAAGTTCTAGGTGACAAGGTGACTCTGAGTCCCTGGGTCTCAGTAATAAGCTTTAGTTTATTGAAATGTGTATAATTTGTCTATTTCTGTAATAAACTCCCCTTTTCTTATGTGAAGAACAACATTCTCTGGATGCTTCCTAAATAGTATAAGGAAATTGTGCCATTCAACTGTAGCTAACCAGTGTCTTCATCTATCATGTGTCCCCTGAGGGACACATTGAGTGATTTACTGAACTAATAATGTTTTACTGCTCTGATATGCAGATTTCATGTAACTGGATAAATGCACCTCTCGTTACTTTTTTCTTTTTATGTAAAACATCATAAGCAACATAATTTTTAAAAGAAAGAACTTAATTCAACTAATTGTTCCAGAAGTCAAGAGTCCATAGTAGTAGAATGATGACCCCGCAGAAGGAACACTGAGAGCTCACACCTTCAATGAATTCATAAGCAGCAGCCAGAGAGGACATTGGGAATGCCATGGGTCTATTTAAGCCTAAGATCTCTTCCCCATTAGCATACCTCATCCAACAAAGCCACACCTCCTAATGCTGCATAGACAGTTCCATCAACTAGACAGCAAGGGTTCAAACATTGGAACCCATGAGGGTCGTTCTCATACAAACCACCTAAAAATCTAGTGAGAGTCCTGGAGTGTGTGAAATACATGACTAATTTTAAGAAATAAACCTCAGTAATGTTTTCCAAAACATTGGCACTAATTTAAATTCCAGAAACTTGTCCATGTGCTTGTTGGCAACTGTTACTTTTCATGTATGAAAGGACCATTCTTACTAGAGGGAGACTTAGCATAGTTTCATTTGGATTTCTCTGATAATTAAGGATAAAAATGCTTCAAAATTCTTGTTGACTATTCTTGAATATTCATTAAAGTAAAAGGTATTCTAATGATTCGATGATTTTAAATAGATTGAAAGATTGTGTGACATTTGAGCTGTTTAATTCCTTGTGGAATTTTTTGGTTAATTCCTCCTCATTAGACTACTTGTCAATCATCTTCCCTATTGCTTTTAGGTAGATCTTCATTTTGTTCTTTCCATGACTGTGTGGATAACCATGCTACAATGCACAGACCCAAAGAAGGTAACAAGGAGTTCCCATGGGAAGATGCTTGAATCTCATTGAACAAAGGAAATACAATAGACAGCTGGGGATAGATAGAGAAAGGGAACTGGGAGTGAGGGGGTGTGCAGTGGGGAATAGGAGGTATCAAGTGATCAACAGGAAGAGAGAACTGGGAGAGAGAACTGGAATGGAGGTTGGCATTTCTGAAGTGAGCTAGAATCCTAGGAAAATGGAAACTGGAAGAAATGTATGAAGGTAACCCAGCTAAGACTTGGAACAACAGGAGATATGGAATGTGAAGTGACTACCCTTGTTGACAAGACCTCATTTCCAACTGAAGGATGGAGACACCAACCTGGCCACAAAACCTTAGCCAAACAATTTGCTGTACATAAAAGGAGTTCAGAGATAAAGTTAAAGAAGAAACTGATGGAAGAGCCACCCAGTGACTTACCCAACTTGAAACCTATTCCATGAGAGAGAACTCAGCCCTGACACTACTAATGATATTCTTCTAAAATTGTAGACAAGACCTAACAATAACTGTCATCGGAAAGGCTTCACCTAGCATGATAGAAATGCATGCTTAGAACCACAGCCAAATATTAGAGGGAGTATGTGGAATCATTTAGAAGAAGGGAGAAAAAATTGGAGAAGCCAGAAGTGTGAAAGCCATCACAGGAAAACCTACAGAATCAACTAACCTGGGACCATGGGGGCTTACAAAGACTTAAGCATTAACCAGAGAACATGCAAAAAATAGACCTAGGCCCTTTACTCATATGAAACATGTGCAGCTAGGTCTTCATGCAGGGCCCCTAAGGCAGGTGCAGGGGCTGTCTCTGACACTATTGTCTGTCTTTGTATACCTCTCCTTTTACTGGGCTGTCTTTTATATCCTCAGTTGGAGAAGATGAGACTAATAGTACTGCAACTTGACAGGCCAAGCCAAGTTGATATCTGTGATGGTTGGTATGTGCTTGGCCCATGGAGTGGCACTATTAAAAGGCGTGGCTCTGTTGGAGGAGGTGTGACCTTGTTGGAGTAGCTGTGTCATTGTGGGTGTGGGCTTTATCCTAACTGCCTGGAAGTGAGTATTCTGCTAGCAGAGTTCACATGAAGATATATAACTCCCAACTCCTCCTGCACCATTCCTGCCTGGATTTTGCCATGTTCCTTGATCTTTCCTGCCTTGATGATAATGGAATGAACCTATGAACCTGTAAGCCAGCCACAATTAAACATTGTCCTTATAATAGTTAACTTGGTAATTGTTTCTGTTCAGAGCCGAAAAACCCTAAGAAAATAGCTATGGTAGACTCCCCTTCTCTGAAGGAAGGAGCTAACTGGAAGTGTAGAGATAAGAGGGTAGGAATGGGGGGAGAGGAAGCAGGGACAGCTTTCAACAGGATTAAAGTGAATTAATTAATTAATAAAAATATGAGTACTAATTAAAATATCCTATTAAATGAGTGTCTACATGAACACTAGACAATATTTAATGACTGAAAACCATTTAAGAATAAATATCTACATCTAAAATCGAAGATAATTTTAAGTAATATGTAGCTTCACCATGAACTCTTTTTCATAAAAGGGAAGTCTCCTGGTGACTTCCTTCACAAACTTTCTTGAGAAAGGAAAATTCAAGCAGCATAAGATTACAATACACTACACAAACAATGTCTTACCTAACCAGAGATAAAACTACTTGAGCAAAGGGTCTCATATCAAGTTCCCCAATACCTTGTGAGAACTGACAACACTGTCTTTGATGTCTTATATCTGCTATGAGAACTGCCTCCTGCCCAAGTCCAACTCCAGGGCATGTTATATCAGGTAGACATGCAAATGAAGGCTTCTCTGTGCCCAGGAAAACCATCCCTGCCCTGAACCTGCAGCTCTGATTAAGGAGCCCAGCCCTGGATTCCCAGGTCTTCCCATTCAGTGATCATAACTGAACACAGACAACTCACTATGAACTTTGGGCTCAGCTTCTTTTTCTTTGTCTTTGTTTTAAAGGGTAATTTATATAGATGAGATTCTGTCTGTTTTGTGGACATCAGGAAAAAAATGTTTAGTGTGATTTTTTTTTCCTAGTGACAGTTTTCTGACAAACATTCTCTGTTTTCAGTTGTCCAGTGTGAATGCAATTGGTGGAGTGTGGAGGAGGCTTAGTGCAGCCTGGAAGGTACCTGGAAATCTGAATTCTCTTTCATTGACTAGAGAATGGTCTTGTTCTGCTAGACGCCAAAGAAGGAGATGAACTGGGTCACATCCATAAATTGGGATGGTGGTAGCACCTACTATCCAGATACCATGAAGGGCCGATTCACCATCTCCAGAGACAATGGAAAGAGTACCCTGTACCTGCAAATGTGTAGTCTGAGGTCTGAGGACAAGGCCATGGATTACTGTGCAAAAGACCCAGTGAGTGAATGTTACTGTGAGCTCAAACACAAACCTTCTGCAGGGCACTCCAGACCAGTAGGGGCGTGGAGAGCATACAGAACTCTAAGGTGAATTGTAGCCTGTTTTGAAAGATTTGGCTGCTGTGTTTCCAAGGCAAGAAGCCCAAGGTCCCATGCCTGGGATCTGAGAATTGTAGCTGGCATCATGGGAAAGTGAAGAACTTCCCTAAGGATGACCCTTTCAAGCCTTTTCACCTCACAGCCTTTCTAGGGTAAAAGGCTGGCATGACATACATCATCCAGGAAGATGACAGGCCAGGATCTAAGGTGAACAAGAAAGAAGTCATGGAGGCTATGACCATTGTGGAAACCCCACCCATGGAGGTTGTGGGCATTGTGAGACGTGTAGAAATCCCTCGAGGCTTCTGGACCTTCAAGGATGTATTTATTGAGCATAATCTATAATGAGTGTAAAAGGTGTTTCTATAAGAACACGCACAAATCTAAGAAGGGTTTTACCAAGTACTGTAAGAAACGGCAGGATGACATAGACAAAAAACAGCTAGAGAAGGAATTCAACAGCATGAGCAAGTACTGCCAGGTCATCCACATAATTGCCCACACTCAGATGCCTCTGCCTCCTATGCACCAGTAGAAGGCACACTTGATGGAGATCCAGGTGAATGGGGCACTGTGGCTGAGAATCTAGACTGGGACCAAGAGAGGCTGGAGCAGCAGGTGTCTGTGAACCAGGTGTTTTGGGCAGAATGAGATGATTGACATCATAGGTGGGACCAAAGGAAAAGGACACAAAGAGGTGACCAGTCATTGGCATACAAAGAAACTGCACCAAAAGACCCAGTGAGGTCTGCACAAAGTTGCCTGTATTGGAGCCTGGCACCCTGCACGAACAGCCTTCTCTGTGACTTGAGCTAGGCAGAAAGTCTACCATCACCGAACAGAGATTAACAAGAAGATTTTCAAGATTGGTGAAGGCTCCCTCATCAACGATGGTAAACTGATCAAGAACAATGCATCTACTGACTATGACCTGTCTGACAAGAGCATCAACCCACTGGGTGGCTTTGTCCATTATGGTGAGTTGACCAATGACTTAATCGGGCTCAAAGGCTATGTGGGGGGGAACCAAGAAGCGAGTGCTCACACTTTGTAAGTCCTTGCTGGTTCAGACCAAACCCGGGCTGTGGAGAAGACTGACCTGAAGTTCCTTAACACCACCTCCAAGTTTGTCCATGGCTGTTTCCAGACCATGGAGGAGAAGGAAGCATTCATGGGACCACTCAAGAAAGATTGCATTGCCAAGGAGGAAGGTGCTTGATTCCAAGATCATGCTGCACAGCTGGTGGGGGACTCATAAAAATGTTTCCAATAAAACAACAACAACAACAACAACAAAAACAAAGAAAGAAAGACTTGGAAGATTGTGTTGGGATTTTGATGGGGATTGTGTTAAATCTTTAGATTGCTTTTTGTAGGATGATCATTTTTCTATGTTAATTCTGCCAATCAATGAGCAAGTAAGATCTTTCCATTTTTCTGAAATCTTTGATTTCATTCTTCAGAGACTTGAAGTTACTGTCATATAGATTTTCACGTGTTTTGTGAATGTTACCCCAAGATATTTTATATTATTTGTGACTATTTGAAGGGTGTTATTTCCCTCGTTTCTTTGTCAGCCCATTTATCATTTGAATAAATGAAGGGTACTGATTTATTTGAGTTAATTTTATATATAGCCACTTCGCTGAAATTGTTTATCAGCTGTATAGAAGTTCTCTCTTAGAATTTTTGGGTAGCCTATGTATACTATCATATCATCTACAAATAGTGATACCTTGACTTCTTCTTTGTCAGTTTTTATCCCCTTGATTTCCTTTTGTTGTCTTATTGCTCTAACTAGAACTTCTAGGATTATATTGAATGGCTATAGGGAGTGTGGTCATCCTTGTCGTGTTCCTGATTTTAGTGTGATTGCTTCAAGTATCTCTCCATTTAATTTGATATTCACTGTTGGTTTGCTGTTAATTGCTTATATTATATTCAGGTATGGGCCTTAAATTCCTGATCTCTCCAATATTTTTAACAGGAAGAGGTGTTGTATTTTTTCAAATGCATTTTCAGCATCTATGGAGATGATCATGTGATGTTTTTCCATGTGACTTTGTTTATATAGTGGATTATGTAAATGGGTTTTCATATAATGAACCATCCTTGTTTCCATGGGATGAAGCATACTTGATCATGGTGATTGATGTGTTCTTGTTTTCTGTTTGTGAGAATTCTATTGAGTATTTTTGCATCAATGTTCATGAGCAAAATTCGTGTGAATTTCTTTTTTTTTTGGGGGGGGTTCCTTTGTGCTTTAGGTATCATAATAATTTAACTTCATAGAGTGAATTAGGTAGTGTTCCTTCTGTTTCTATTTTATGGAATAGTTTGAGCAATGTTGGTAATAGGTCTTCTTTGAAGTTCTGGTAGAATTCTACAGTACAGTCACTTGGCCCTGGGCTTTTGTTTTGGTTGAGAGGTTTTCAATGACTTCTTCAATTTCCTTAGAGGATATGGGCCTGTTTAGGTAGTTTACCTGCTCTTAATTTAACTTTAGTATGTGGTATCTGTCTAGAAAATCATCCATTTCATCAAGATTTTCCAGTTTTATTGACTATAGGTTTTTGAAGTAGGATCTGATGATTTTTGAATTTCCTACATTTCTGTTGTTATGTCTCCCTTCTCATTCCTGATTTTGTTAAATTGGTTTCTGAATCTGGGCCTTTAAGTTTGTCTGGCTAAAGGTTTATCAAAAAACCAGCTTGTGGTTTATTGATTCTTTGTTTTGATTTGGTTGATTTGGGCCCTGAGCTTGTTTATTTCCTGCCATCTACTCCTCTTTAGGATGTTTCCTTCTTGTTTTCTAGAGGTCTCAGGTGTGCTGTTAAGTTACTAGTGTAGGGTTTCTGCAATTTCTTTACGAGGGCACATGTAGTGCTACAATTTTTTCTGTTAGCATTGCTTTGTTTGTGTCCCATAGGTTTGGGTATGCTTTGTCCTCATTTTCATTGAATTACAGGAAGTTCTTAACTTTTTTTCTTTCTTTCTTACCTGGACAATTTCTAGATTCATCTGGAAAAGCAAAAAACTAGCCTAAGACAACATAAAGACAATCACATGTTACCTGGTGCATAGATGCAAAAAGAAAACTGTGCAGAACTGAAAAGAAATAAAGGGAGAACATTAGGATGCAAAGCATCTGAATTGACTTCAGAGAGAATTATAACAAATTCTGAGTGGTAGATAGACAGGGACCTGGAGTGTCTCAGGAACCTGATTAAGACCTGAGGACAGCATTCTGTCATGAATAAGTGAAATTCAAAAAAATTCCCAACAAATAATGAGTTGTGCTCCCATAACCTTGCAGGTGTAACCCTGTCCAAGAGCCATATTAGGGAAAGCAGTGAGCACCCCAGACAGTGGGAAAGACTAAGCACATATCTAGGAACACCATTATGTGTGGTGCTATTTAATTACACATTGATACTAAGGAATTAGAGCATGAAAATAAAGTATGTACAGTGCATATGAACAAAAGGGTACTAAATGAAGTCTGGTGAAATCTTTTGTTTTATTGTTAAAATATTTTATTGATCTTCTGTTTTCTTTTTTTTAAATTTATTTAATTATTAAAATCACATCATAATTTGCTTATTCACACAGGGGTTATGAATGCAAAAAGGCAGGATGTCGGGAAGGGAATGACATCGGAGCATAGGTGTTCAGGGGGAGTACAGATACCTTTCAGAACAGGGTATCAGCTGGGTGAAGGTTCAGGGGACAGGTCACTATGCCTCTGCCTATGATTCATTTGTCCTTATCTAAGTTGGTACTGCCCACCTAGGCTGCCTATTTATAAGATCTATGACTACTCAGGCTGGTAAATTTCCACAGAAGCTGCCTGTTTACAATAGCTTATAGCCTTCTTTTTCAGTGTTTTTCCACAGAGACCCAAGACTTTGTGTTAGCATGTAGCCTGACATATGTCGGGTCTATTGCTGATTTTAGGCCTATGGCTGATTTTATACCTTCAATGTATACGCAGGGCTGCCCCTGATGTCTCATCCCTTCTCTAAGTATAGAAGGGTCTTGGCAATTCTAATCTTGCAAAGGCATGGATAGAGGCCTAACCTCCAATAATTGAAGGGGACCTTGTAATAGCTGGGGTCCTACTATCATTGTCCAGTGAGGCATGAGGGCCATACCCATCCCGATATATTTTTTCCTGGAGAGGAGATACTTTTGACATCAACCCCTATGGAGTCAGGCTTGTCCCTCAGGGAACCCAGAGAGATATTTTTAACTTTTATTTATATTCCCTTGCAGTGCTTAGCCTCACAGCCTAAGCAAGAGTTTAGATTGCCAGTCAGAGGGGGTTCTGGGTGGCCCCTCTCTGCTTGATCTAGGGGTGGATGTCCCCTCTTTTAGATTGGGTGGAGATGGGTTTTGGAACACCCTGGATAGAGTAACAATCTCTTCTTGAGTCTCGTGGTTCTCCATAGCTAACTTATGCTAATGTATCTGAATAGGTTTTGCTACCAAATTATCTATCTGTTGTATCACAAAGTTAGTCAGGCTATTTAAGGCCTGGGACCAAAAGAAATCAGCAAAAATAACCCAATTAATGGTCCCAAGATGGGAGGAAGTAGGGTTGACAACCATGGAGAGGTTGAAAACCAATCCTTGTACCAGCTGTCAGCTTTCTCTTTCTCTCTCTGTCTTTTCTCTGGGTCTTCTCTGACCTTTTTCATGTTCTCTTTAACCATCCCTGTCTTGTCTATGTAAGGGCAACATTCTTCTTTAAGTGTTGTACACAGTCAAGAGATGTACACAGTCTTTTCTATTGTAAAAGAGTAAATCAAGTCCAATAAAGTCCTTTGCAAATTTTGGAGATCATTTCAGACAGTGAAAGGAGGGATTTCTTCAGATAAGTGATATCAATCTCTAGCTGTTTGGTGTCCTTCTCAATGGCCCATCAAAGGTCTGAGGAGTATAAGTCCGGAGGCCAGCATCAGGATTAGAACTTCTACCAGCAGACATCATGGCTGTTTCATTTTTACCTGGAAAGGAAAAAGAAGGGAATTCTCAGGGAGATTTCTCTTCCCTGGAGGTCAATTGTTATTCATCTTATTTATAGTTGTGCCTGGCTTTGTGGGGTATCTATTTATTTCATTAATCTTTTTGGCAGCCATTTAGCTGTGCCTTCTGTGGTATCAAACAGGCATATCAGTCCTCAGCCCCATATGAGAACTGGGTCCAGACTATTCCATTTAAGGGTAAGAGGGTCCTTCCACATAGCTATGGCATAGTTTTTATTGGTCTCAGCGATGCCAGAGGCAGTCAGCAGCAGATTTGCCATGATCTTTCAGTTTTAGAGAGTTAAAAGTAAACAAGGTATGATGGAGCGTGTTTCAGGAGACTCCTTCTGGGGGAAACAGTTTCCCCTCTTTTATTTTTAAAACACATTTTTCAGAGTTCTTGTAAGATCTGGGCAGAAGTGCCAGAAGCCGCTTCTTCCACACTCAGAGAGTCATAAAGACACTATTTAAAGAAATATAAATCTACATTAATAATCTCATTTATCAAAGGACTGTTATAGAACAGCCAACAACTAATCACTCTATATAATATATTGATTAATAATAGCTTCTTCTATTTTTTGTAAAATTACTCCTCTTTTGTCAATTAATTGTTGAGGGAAATTAGGATTTACATCTCTCTCCAGAATATTAAACAGAGACTTAAATTCTTTTGTGGAGAGCTTAAAATAAGATCTTAGCCAATTAGCATCTCCTAGAAACTTTTGAAAATAATTTGAAATAAGTAAGCTATCTTTTTTTTTTCTCAGACCCATTATGGGTTTTTTTTAAATTGGATATTTTGCGTATTTACCTTTCGATGTTATCTCCTCTCCCATTCCTCCCTAAACCCCTTATCCCATATCCCCTCCTCCTATTCTTATGAAGGTGTGCTGCGAACCTCCTCCCAAACCCATCTCCCTGCTCTCGGATTCCGCAACACTAGGGGATCCAAGCTTTTGGGGGCCATGGTCCTCAAATTCTACTGATGCCTGACAAGGCCACCCTCAATTACCTGTTCTCAGGCTGGAGGTTTAGACCCTGGGAGCTCTGGTTGAATCCAACAATGGAGGAGTGTTCCTCTTTCTCCACATCCTTGCCAACATCTGCTATCACCTGTGTTTTGGATCTTAGCCATTCTGACTGGTGTGAGGTGGAATCTCAATGTTGTTTTCATTTACATTTCCCTGATGACTAGGGATGCTGAACACTTTTTTAGGTGCTTCTCAACCATTCAAGTTTCCTCAGTTGAGAATTCTTTGTTCAGCTCTATACTCCATTTTTAATAGGGTTATTTGTTTGTCTAGAATCTAATTTCTTCAGTTCTTTGTATACCTTGGATATTAGCCCTCTATCAGATGTAGGGTTGGTGAACATCTTTTCCCAATCTATTGGTTCCCGTTTTGTTCCATTGACAGTGTCCTTTGTTTTACAGAAGCTTTGCAGTTTTGTTAGGTCCCATTTGTCAATTCTTGATCTTAGGCATAAAGCCATTGGTGTTCGTTCAGGAACTTTTCCCCTGTGCCCATGTGTTCAAGGCATTTCCCTATTTTCTCTTCTATTAGTTTCAGGGTAGCTGGTTTTATGTGGAGGTCCTTGATCCACTTGGAATTGAGCTTTGTACAAGGAGATAAGTATGGATCAGTTTGCATTCTTTACATGTTGACATCCAGTTGGACCAGCACCATTTGTTGAAAATGCTGTCCTTGTTCCACTGGATGGAAACAATACTAGCTCCTTTGTCAAAGATCAAGTGACCATAGGTATGGGGGATCATTTCTGGGTCTTCTATTCCATTGATCCTCCTGCCTGTCTCTGTTCCAATACCATGCCGTTTTTATCACTATTGCTTTGTAGTACAGCTTGAAATCAGGAATGGTGATTCCCCAGAAGTTCTTTTATTGTTGAGAGTAGTTTTCGCTATCCTGGGTTTTTTGTTATTCCAAATGAATTTTAAGATTGCTCTTTCTAGCTCTGTAAAGAATTGAGTGGGAATTTTGATGGAGATTACATTAAATCTGTAGATTGCTTTCGACAAGATAACCATTTTTACTATATTAATCCTTCCAATCCATGAGCATGGGAGATCTTTCCATCTTTTGAGATCTCCTTCGATTTCTTTCTTCAGGGGCTTGAAGTTCTTGTCATACAGGTCTTTTACTTGCTTGGTTAGATTCACATCAAGGTATTTTATATTATTGTGACTATTGTGAATGGTGTTGTTTCCATAATTTCTTTCTTGGCCAGTTTATCCTTTGTGTAGAGGAAGGCTACTGATTTGTTTGAGTTAATTTTATACCCAGCCACTTTGCTAAAATTGTTTATCAGGTTTAGGAGTTCTTTGGTGGAAGTTTTGGGGTCACTTAAGTATATTATCATATCATCTGCAAATAGTGAAACTTTGACTTCTTCCTTTCCAATTTGCAACTCTACACCCAATCTCACAGAACCCAGGGAAGTAGGGCTCCCAGGAGCTCTAACCCAAGCAGTTTATTAAGCAAGGAGGCAGCAATACTTGCCCCAAACAAAGAGTAACCAGGACCCACTGGGACCCAGGAACTCACTCCTGTCCCAGAGCACTGGTTCCCTCTGGTCTGGGCCCAAGCACTCAGCAGATCCCCAGTGGTAACTCTGCACCCAAACTCACAGAACTGGAGGAAGCAGGGCTCCAGGAGCTCTAACACCAGCAATATCTTAGACAAGGAGGCAGCAACACTTGCCCCAAACAGGGAGTAACCAGGACCCACAGGGATTCAGGAACTCACTCCTGGCCAGAGCGCTGGTTCCTTCTGGTCTGGACCCAAGCACTGAGCAGACCTTGGGCCTCAGCTCTAACCTCTGCAGCAACACCCAACCTAAACAGTTCTGACACAACCAAGAGAATAGGAAAGAGAGGCTCCAGTCAGAGACAGCACAGGTAGCACCAAGGAGAGCCAGATGGCAAAAGGCAAACGCAAGAACATAAGGACCAGCAACCTAGGGCACTTGACATCATCAGAACCTAGTTCTCCCACATTAGAAAGTCCTGAACTCCCCATATCACCAGTAAAGCAAGAGTCAGATCCAAAATCACTTCTAATGGTGATGACAGAGGACTTTAAGAAGGACATAAATAATACTCTCAAAGAATTCGAGGAGAACACAGGTAAACAGGTAAAAGCCCTTAAAGAAAAGACAAAAAAATCCCTTAAAGAATTACAAGAGAACAAAACCAAACAGGCGAAGGAATTGAACAAAACCATCCAGGACATAAAAATGGAAATAGAAACAATAAAGAAGTCTGGTGAAATCTTAACAAAAAATTTGAGTATTAATTCCTATACTTTGTCAAACTCTGTAACTAGCAGAGAAATCTTTGAGGTCTTATATCTGCTATGAAGACTGCCTCAGGTCCAAGACCAATTCCAGAGCATGCTAGAGCAGGAAGACATGCAAATGAGGCTTCTCTGTGCCTATGAAAACCAGCCCTGCCCTTACCCTGCAGCTCTGGCAGGAGAGCCCAGCCCTGATCAGCACTAAACACAGACCACTCACCATGTACTTCGGCTCAGCTGGGTTTTCCTGGTCCTCAATTTTAAAAGGTAATTTATAGAACGAAAATTCAGTACACATGAGGGATAGAAAAAATGTTTTGTTTCTTTGTTTAGTTTTATTAGTGGACAGTTTTTCTGAGCAGCATTCTCTGTTGCAGGTGTCCAGTGTGAGGTGCAGCTGGTGGAGTCTGGGGGAGGCTTAGTGCAGCCTGGAAAGTCCATAAAAAATCTCCTGTGCAGCCTCTGGATTCACTTCAGTGACTATTACATGTCCTGGGTTCGCCAGGCTCCAGAGAAGGGTCTAGAATGGGTTACAGAAATTAGTAGTATGTGGTGGTAGCACCTACTATCCAGACACCTTGAAAGGGCCGATTCACCATCTCGAGAGACAATGCAAAGAACATGCTATACCTGCAAATGAGCAATCTGAAGTCTGAGGACACGGCCATGTATTACGGTGCAAGATACACAGTGAGTGAAAGTTACTGTGAGCTCAAACACAAACCTCCTGCAGGGCACTGAGAACAAGCAGGGGGCGATGAAAGCACACAGACATCTAACTAACAAGCCTTCTATCCTGTTCAGAAAGTCCTGGAGGAACAGAAGCCTGGACTCTTCTGTTTCTGGGCTTCCTCTATAAAACTATTCTCTCTACAAGTATAGTGTGTAATAATGTCTGAAGTGTACAAGCTTTTATTCATCTTTATATTTTCCTGTGTTATATGTATTTTACTGTTTTGCATTTATTTATTATATTTCTTTCTTTTCTCTGTATGTCTTTCTATGTTAGTCTCTCTCTCTCTCTCTCTCTCCCTCCCTCTCCCTCTCCCTCTCCCTCCCTCCCTCACTCCCTCCCTCTCTCTCTCTCTTGCTCTCTTTCTCTCATTGTTCTCTCACTCATTCGCTCTCCATGGTTCCTTCTCCCTTTGTCTTTTTTTCTGTCTCTGTCTCTCATGTTCAGTGTGTTAGTATGAGTAATTGTGTGTGTCTTTGTGTGTATGTGTGAGTGTGTATACATGTTGAGATAATACATTCTATCAACCTACACACTAACATTTCAAATAAAGTTCATTACTGGGCTTGGATCTTACCATCTTGCTTTACTTGTTGGCCAGTGACTCCCAATATCCACACTGTCTCAAATTTCAGGCATGGGCTTATTGGTTGGCTCTTTTGTAATTATGGTGTGGCAGGAACTCGGAGCAGAGAGCTATATGCATAGACCATTATAGATGACTTTTAATGTAGGATAAGCTCATGACTTGAACACAATGCAAAGCAATGCACAGGGCAGACATGATTATGTGTGGGGACCAGGACTAGATCCTGAAGAAGCAAAGAACCCTTGAGATTATGGAACCTGAGACACACAGCAGAGCCTTAGTAAGGTTCCCAGGTTAGAGCACTGTGTGAGAGTTAAGTTAGAGCCAACATTCAAACCAAGCAGGGCTAGTCACCTATACCCAGATGAAATTCAGTCTCTCCATCATCCTCAAACAAACCATGTGCAGCAGACCCAGTGCTGACCCAGCTGTGGTGTAGTAATAAAGTGTGTGTGAGGCAACAGCACTGAGACATGAGCCAATGCAGCCTGTGACACTCACTGAGCTTCAGTCACCTGCAAACTACTCCTAACCCGCTAAGTGGGTAACATCTCTTTCTTTTATTGCTTTCTCTCTACTTATGATGCTTTAATTTGCATAGTTCACCTTAAATTTAATAGTCCAAATGATTTTTGTTTTAACATATTAATACTTATTTTTCTTTCTTCAGAGTTCTAATTATCTTATTTCTTCTCTGTCCCAGCAACAGGATGCTTGGCTCACTCTGAGTGGGGTTCGTCATCTGAATCTCAGAAGAAGTCTGATGTGGTACCTAGAAACTGGATAGAATATTCTTATTGTTGGCATTGTGGGATCATATAAATTATGACACTATAAAAGAGGCGGTGGTCATTGGAAGGCAGAGAATGATGATTGTTCATCAAAGCATGATGCCACATGGGATTTGATCTATGTTGGTCAGATTGTCATGAAACTGTTTTAACTGTATTGATATCACAGCTGTTGCTACAACGCATTGGTGTGCTATGAGATCTGGAAAAATGGAAGGAGAGGGTTCTGTATTTTGCAGTTCAACCATTAGGCAGAGACCTGGAAGATGTGGGCAAGAAGCACAGTTCATTCTACAACTGATAATTCTTTATGTTTCTTGCTCTGCCATCATTAGATCTATTCACATGAGTGAGGACAACGTTTTGAGAAGGATTTGAAGCATTGACATCATGCCATAACAGCTTCTCATACATAACTAGATCAGTGAATGACAGGGTACCCAGAAACTGTGGTCCACCAGGCTGATGCCTGTGACTGACAATGTCTCTTATTTCATCTCAGTTTCCAACACACCATGATGCTTATTCAGCACACAATTTTCAGTTTTGGGGACTCTCATCACAAAAGCCATAGAAATGAGTTTGAGCCAAGTTCACAGTGAACAGGCCCTGAATGAGTGGACTGCAGTTCAGTTCAGCCATGGAAGAAATCAAGCATGGACAATGATGCTCTCCTCTGATCCTTACTGTAGGAAGGAACCTCACTGCTTTGCTGGAATGAGGACTTGACCTGATGACCAGGACATTCTTCATCTGTAAGAACACTTCTGTCACTTGTGGCTCTCAACAGAAAGTGGTGGCCACTGCTTCAGATTAATTAAGCTTTGGAAAAACAGTTTAAAGACTCAAAAGTTCCCCTTTAGAGATTTCTACTACATTTTTGTATCACAGATAAAAATTGGCGAAATCTGATTATTGTCTGCCTATGCCTTAGAAAATCTCCTACTTGGTAGAATTATAATAATCCCAAGTCTGAAGCTCTGATATTCTTTTAGTTTCCCTTTGATATTCACAAACAAAAAAACCCTATGTCTCACAGCTGAGATAAGTACGGTTCATTAATGGGATTCTTGCTTCGACAATTCAACCAATTTGTGAATAGTTCTGTGGTTATCCTTATATGTTCTACTTTTCCTGTCAATATTGCTGTGATTTTTCAGTATTTCCAACTGTAGGAACATAGTTCTTTGATGTGTGTCTTACACATACACCCTGTTGTCTGTAGAACTTTTCAGGAGTAAAACTGACAATGATATTGATCATGAATTCGGAAGTAGTAAATAAAAGAATCACATGATACACATTAAAATTTTGGAAAAAAAATTCTGTTCTGAATTGAGGTCTCTCTGTGAAGGATTAGTTGACATCTACACTGAGGGATAAATCCCTCAGTGCTGAAGGTTCATAGCCTAAAATACCTGATCTGAAATCATGTATCCTAAATGCAACATGGTGACATGTAGAGAATAAAGATTAATTCCAAGGCACAGTCATCAAATTTGAGTTCACAGTGATCTCCCAAGAATCCATGTGCATAGTCACAGAATCCCAGGGCATTCTGAAAGCAACAACATATAGTCAATGCTTGGATTCACATCTATCAATGTCCAATTCACAATTCACACCAGAATATTCTCGAGAACAGACACAGTTTGTACCTTCTCATCTCACTGAGTCACACTACCTCATTCATGCAGGGATCAGAAACACATTCATCCACTTCCAAGACACAATGTCTCCCTTGTATCCAAGCACATAGAAGCAGGAGTAGCCACTGATGCCTTCCAGGCACACAGTCCCATTGTGGCAAAAGCTGGAAGCACACTCATTGTGATCTGCCTCTCAGAAACAGCCATCAAATCTATCACGTCAAATGCAGGTAGGGTGTTCAAGGTCTTTATGGCAGGTGACTCCATGTTTGCAGGACTTCAATCCAGAAGAACTAGCAGCAGTTTCATAGGTCAAGCCACTGTACCCAGGACAACAGCAGCACAGGAAAACCCTTCTCCTGGGGTTTTCACACAGGTGACAATTCCTTGGCAGGGAAATGAGAATCAAGAGTCTTTTCAATCTTCAGTCTTTTTGGCAAATTATTGCCTGTGCCTAAGCAATAACTATTGTGGAAAACCTAGTGCCCAAAATTGTTTTGACAAGAATTCAAGAAACACCTGGTATTGTTTTTACTGCTAAATAAATCTTGAAACCTCAAGTCACAGCCAGACTTTATACATCCTCTCCCACTGAGACCAGTCAGAAAGCCCAGTTAGGTGAACAGGAGGAACGGACAGGAAACAGAGTTCAGACACGCCCCCACTCCAGTTGTTGGGGGACCCACATGAAGTTCAAATCCACTCCTGTTACATATATGCTGGAGGGCTAAGTCCAGACCTTGTTTGCATGGTGGTTGGTAGTCCACTCTCTGGGAACCTCCAAGAGTAAAGTTTAATTGACTGTTGCTCTTCTTGTGGAGTGCCTATAACCTCTCTACGCTGGGTTCTACAATCCTTCTCCCAACTTTACAAGAAGAATTCCTGAGCTCAGTTTAATATTTTCCTGTGTGTCTATGC
>JAJTUV010004023.1:0-29888 GCA_021653895.1 Mastomys natalensis | reverse complement strand
ATTTTCTTCAGACCTCACCAGAAGAGGTTTAGGTCAGTCTCCTTACCAATGGTTTATCTTCCCAAAATGGGGTTTGGGGAATTTGAAATTTTATGAACCTCTGGATAGTTTGTCAGTTCTTCCTTTTAACCATGAACCATCTCAACTCTCGCTAATAAGTGCTTTGGTTTCTTTGTTTTATGATTTTTTGAAGCCAAAATTACGTCTATCCTGGGTTTCTTCTTTTCCCTTTTTAATTTCCATGTACCACCAGTCAAAGACAGGCTCCCTGCACAGTACAGTACTTTAAAAAATCCACCCTCAGTTCAAAATTGTCTTTTTTTGAAAATACCTTCTGTTACCCTCATTCTCGCTTTACTCAACTACAAAGTTAAGGCCTGCGGGCACCACAACCTCCTCTCCAAACACACCTCCACTCCTCGTCTTTGTTTTCTTTTCTCCTCCTTTTGAATTTTATTTTTGCTTGTAAAGTCCCTTAAAGTTTTCCTTGGGAATTTACCCTTTTTTTCAAATAAATTTTCCTTGTGGGCGGTCAGAAAATCCAGCATTGGGCCACTGCGCATTTTTTAGTTTTCTCCTCTCCTTTAAATTTATTCTCCCAAAGCCAAAGGTTTCCAGGAACCCCTTTTCCCTTCCAAAAAAAAAAAAAAAAAAAGTGAAAAATAAACACTTTTTCTTTCTTTATTGGTAACATTTTATTTATTTTAATTTATTTTCCTTTTGAGACGGGGTGGTCACTGTATAGCCAGGTTGTTCTCAAACTTGTGGCTTTATGATTGAAGCCTCAGTCTCTTGTAGTTATTTTTAATGATCTTGAATTTTTTGGGGTTTTTTTTTTTTTTTTTTTTGGTTTTTTTGAGGCAGAGTTTCTCTGCGTAGCCCTGGCTGCCCTGGAACTCACTCTGTGGACCAGGGCGGCCTTTTAAATCAGAAATCCTCCTGCCTCTGCCTCCCAAGTGCTGGGATTAAATCGTGGGCCACCACTGCCTGGTGATCTTGATGTTTGTATCTTTTATAGTTGTATTAATTATATTCTTAGTTGACTATACAACAGATTGTGGATACATTGTTTATATTTATAGCTTCTGTCGGTGCGGTGGTCCATGCCTTTAATCCCAGTACTGGGGAAACTGAAGCAGACAGAATCTGTGAGTTTGGGGCCCAGCCAGAATTACATGTTGAGACTCTTTTTTAAAAAAAAATAACAATATCTTTCGGCTTCCTACGCCTTGGTAACATTTTTTATGCACTTGTACATGCCAGTGTGTGTATGCAGGAAATAGTAGGGGGTTTCAAGGGGCTTACACTTTGAATGGGTTACCCAGCACTTCTTTACAATTGGGTTACCTCGTGCTGTCAGATTTTTGTACAATGGGAAATAGGAAATAGGTTAATATCCCTGATCCTGAAATTACCCAGTTTTCCTTCTATCCTCTGCCTCCCAAGTGCTGGGAAATTAAAGGTGTGCGCCACCACCGCCCGGCAAAGTTTTTTAAAGTTTTCTTTATTTTAGTTTTTATTTTGTTTATTTATTTGTTTTTAGTTTTTTTTGAGACAGGGTTTCTCTGTGTAGCCGGCTGTCCTGGAACTCTGAACCAGGCTGGCCTTGAACTCCGCCTGCCTCACCCTTTCCCAAGTGCTGGGATTAAAGGCGTGCGCCACCATGGCCAGCTTGTGCTTTATTTTTATTCTTTTTTAAGATTTATTTATTTATTTTATGTTTGAGTGCACTGTAGCTGTTTTCCCAGAAACACCAGAAGAGGGCATTGGATCCCATTGACATGGCTGTGAGTCACCATGTAGTTGCGGGGAATTAAAACTCAGGACCCTGGAAGAGCAGTCAGTGCTCTTACCCGATGAACCATCTCTCCAGCCCTAGCTTTTAATTAAAAAATTACATTTTTTTAATGAAAATGTAATTATATAATATTCCCCCTTCCCCTTTTCTGCCTCCAAAAATTTCTCTGTACTCCTCCCTTCAAATTCACGGCTTCTTTTATTAAATTGTTGTTTTACCACATTTTTAAATATATGGCTTAAACCGTTGGGTTCTTTTAATATCACTTGTACGTTATGTTTCTCGGGTCTGACCACTTGGTGTCCAAAAGGTCAGAGGCATTGGATCCCACAGTCATTGGAGGACTTTAGGTGATTGTCAGCCCCCCACTAAACTTTTTTAAGTATTATGTTATGTAGCAATTTCCATGATTGTTTTTCTTCACTTATTTTTTTTTATTACTGTATTTATTGAAGTGTAATTTACTACGGCAAAATTTTTTTTCGTTTGTAGGTTACCTGTTCTGATAAACACGGCATTTGTGTAACAGCACTGATTTGAGAATAGAACTGATGTTAGCATCACTCCAGTGCTTCTCTGTGCATTGTGATCAGTTACACTCTCCTCCACTGCCCGTGAACACTGAGCCAGTGTCTGGCTTACAGGTTCATCTTTTACAGAAAGTACCAAAAAGGACGCATCCTATGAAAATCCAATAGCATATGATGTTTTGAGTTTAGCTTCTTTTTATGTAGAATGACATACCTGAGCTCCATCCTCATTGCGGGTTGTAACAATTAGCTCATTTCTGTTTATTGTTTTTTAGGGGTTTGGGGCTTATTGTGGACATACTTCAGTATGTTCATCTCTGACCCAGGTGAGGAAAACAGTTAATTATTTTTGGGGTTTTGAATGCATCAAATAATACTGAAACATACAGTTTTACTTTTTGCCAATTCTGTAGACAGACATTTTAGTTTTGGAGGTAGGGATAATGCCTTGATGTTTAAAGATTCTTGGATTATGTGGTAAATTTATATTATTTATCAATTTGTTTTTTTACAAATTGACTATACTATTTGTATTTCAACTAACAGTATATGAAATGTCTAGTTAAATTTCTCTCTTGTCTGTATTTGATATTAAAGTAAAAAAATTTTTTTAAAGTAAAATTTTTTTTATTAAAGTTTTTTTAACCATCCTTAAGATGGTTAGAGTAGAGTAGTTTATTTCCTTAATTATTGACAGTGTTCAGCATCTTTCCTCAAAAGATCATTATATGTTGTAAAAAGTTTTTTGTTGTTGTGGAATTCTTTGTTTTGAGGAAGAATTTACTCTGCAGCACTGGCTGGCATGGAACTGACTGTGTAGACCAGACCAGTCTTGAATTTTCCAGAGGTCTGCCTTTGAATGTCCCATCTTGCCAGGCTTTTTAAGTTTTCAGTACTTTTAGGTTGCTGTCCTTTGCCATCCATTTTGTTTCATAGATTTTTAACAGTCCATAGCTTATATTTTCCTTGTCTAGTCTTTTGGGGAAGAGACTTTTAATTTCAGTGATAACTCACTTAGTTCTTAATTTTAAAACTCTGTGACTGTTTCCTATCCTTTGAAAAATAGTTACTTAATCATAAAGATTATCTTCAGTGTTTTCTTTGTAAAATTGTTTTAAATGCTTTATTTATTTATTGTTAGGGATGTTAAGGATTGAACCTAGAGCTTTTTGTTGCTAAGCTTGTGCTCTACCATTAGTCTACATGCTACACCTCATTTTCAGCTTGTGGGTGTTATAAAACTTTGGGTTGAGGTTGTTTACATTGTGATATCCAATTATTCTAGCATGTGCAGTTTGTTATACAGATCTTCCATCTTCAGGGAGGCCCTGACTTACTTTTCTTTCTTTTTTTTTTTGTTTTTGTTTGTTTGAGCCAGAGTTTCTCTGTGTAGTCCTGGTTTTGTCCTAGAATTTCACTCTATAGACCAGGTGGCCTCAAACTCATAAGGTTCTACCTGCCTCTGCTTCCTGAGTGCTGGAGCTAAAGGTGTTTGCCCCCAAAAATTTTTTTAAAATAAGACATCTCAGTTATTTTTCTGCTTGATTTTTAGTTATTGTTCTGTCATATGGTTAGCTAAAAATTTAAGGGGGTTTGTTATTACCTAAAACAGAAAAAACCAAACTAGATCACTGGGGATTTACTAAGAACTTGAAATAACGCCCCCCCCCCCACCCACCCCATCCTCATGCTCAAACAGTTTCCCTTTTAACCTTCACTTTGGAGGAAGTCATGGTTATTTTTAGAGTTAGGCAGTTAGAGTAATCTAAACTCCCCCAGCTACTGAGACAGTGACCTCATCAGCTCTCTCAGCTTGTTTTATTCTGGACCAGGTCTGACATGTTTATTGATCAGAGTGGAAACAGTGGAGTTAATGTAACACATTGAAAAATGAAAATGTTGGGTTTGAGTTTGAATCAATCAATCTGGTAATTAATTTTGTTGATGAGGGGGAAGAGATTTTGTAGGGGTTTTTAATGTTTAAGTTGTAGTGTCCCTCCCCTGCTTTAGTTTGGACAGTGTCTTAAAATGGCTCAGGCTGCTATGCCAAAATACCAGTGACTGCTGGATTTAAACGACAGAACTATATTTCTTACATTCTAAAGGGTAAGTCTAAGAGCAACATTGTGGATGGTTTCTAGTTATGGCTGTCTTCTTGCTTATAAGGGTTGCCTCCTCACTGTGCCCTCACATGACAGAGAGAAAGGGAGAAATAACCTCCCACTTACGGTGGCACAAATCCTTCATGAGGATAGCCATTTTTATGACCTCACCCTAACCTGATTGTATCCTAAAGACTCCATCTCTAACACTGCCCATTAGAAGCGTTTGTCTTCGGTGTAAGGATTGCTTGTGGCTGCTGTAGCTTCTGCACCAGAGTTGGTTATATTTCATTTTGACGAAAACTTAGGAGATGATACTTAGAAGTAGTTGTATTATTGTCATAATTTGTGTGTGTGTGTGTGAGAGAGAGAGAGATAGCACACACGAAGGGCCATAGCATGCATGTTGTGGGCATAGGCAAGCCACCTCAGGTGGCTGCCTCACCTTCACCTTGTCTGTGGTAGGATCTTTGTTTGTACCTGTGTACACCAGGCTAGCCAGACTTAAAAGCTTCTGGGAGTTCTCATAGTCTCTACCTCCCATTCTCCTAGGAGCACTGGTATGACACATGGAGCGAACAGAAATGTCTTGCTTTTGCTGTGGGGCTGAGGACTTGAAACACATTCTTAACACTTGTTTACCCACTAACCTCTCCTCAGCCCATAATTTCTTGGTTTTCTAGAGAAAAAGTTTCCAAAATGAGAATTTAACACTGATTAAAGGATATATAAGATGATCCAGTAGTGTATAGAAAAGAATGCTAAATATTTGGTATATTTCTGAACACACCTTTTAAAATTTTTATTAAAATTTCCCTTATTTTTGTATGTGCTATGGTGAAATTCTGGAAGTGAGGACAATTTGTAGGAGTTGTTCCACCTATGTTGTTCTAGGGATCAACTCAGATTTGCAAGCTTGGTGCGGGTCAGGTACATTACTAAGCCATCTGCTCCCCCTTTATTTTGCATTTTTTTTTTTTTTTTTTTTTTTTTTTTGGTTTTTTTGAGACGGGGTTTTTTTGTGTAGTTCGGGCTGTCCTGGAACTCACTCTGTAGATCAGGCTGGCCCTCGAACTCAGAAAATCGCCTGCCTCTGCCTCCCAAGTGCGGGGAAATTAAAGGCGTGCGCCACCACCCCCGGCAACATTTTGCATTTTTTAAGATTTATTTTTTATTTAAATTTTGCTTGTTTAGCTTTGCGCCCTTGCTTCTTTTCTTTTCATTTTTTGGTCAACTCGGGCCCTAAAAGAGGCTCAAAATTATTATTATGGCTAATTTTAACAAGTTGTTGGTGGTCTCTGCTGACCATGAATTTTTTGTTCTATGTCTAAAGATGTTTTTAATTTTTTATTCTCCAGTGTATGGGTGTTTTTCCGCCTGTGCATCACATAACAGGGCCTGTTGCCTGTGGAGGCCAGAAGGAGGGCATCCTGTTCCTTAGAATTAGAGTCACGCCCATTTGTGAGCTATCGTTTTATGTTGTGGTTTTGGGGGGAATTGAACCTGGTTTCCTTCGAGAAGAGCAGCCAGTTGCTCTGAAGCTCTGAACATCTCCCCCAGTCCCTCCCCCCCATTTTGCTTTTTTGAGATCGGGTTGTATTGTGTAGCTTTGGCTGGCTGTTACTCAGTGTGTAACCAGGTTTGCCACTGTTTTTCGGAAATTCTCTTGCCTCAACTTCTCAAGTGCTGAGATTACCAATGTGTGCTTCCATGTTTTTTGAATCTTAGTATTTTATGCAATCTGATTATATGTATATAATACATATTGGGGATAAATGCTCAGAGTTTACACTGAAGTTCATTAATAAATTTTGATTTACTGCCCTTTCCTCATACATTTTAGCATAAGATTTATTAATGTATTAACATCTTGGAATAGGTCCAGTTGAATAGCCCTTACCTAAAATGGTCAGGCCCAGAAGCATTTCTGTTTTACTTTTATATGGGTGTTTTTGTTGTTGCAGCATTGGGCTCATAGGTGCTGGCAAAGCACTCTGCTGGTTAATCAGTATTTCAAGCCTAGATTTTTCAAATGTTTGCTTTTAAATAATTATGAAATCTGAAATGCTTTAAAATTTGAAACTGAGGATCATGTTAAAATTTTCAGGATGTTTTACAATTTGGGGCATCTGGATACTTAAACTTAGATAAACCCTTTGGTTTTTCTTGATTGTTCTTTTGAGGCCAGGGTCTCATGTAGCCCACACTGACTTTGAATTTGTTAGGTGTTGAGGATAACCTTGAAAATCATAGGCCTGCCTTCGCCTCCTAAACACTGAGTTTACAGGATGTGCTCCATATCCATTTTTAGTCTGTTACTTTACAGATGAAGAAAGCAAGGTCCAATGATGCTCAGGCTCGTCAGGGTGCGGTGGGCACCTGGCTTCACTCAATTGCTGAATTCTTGAACTTCTATTTTTTTTGTTTTGGTTTTTCAAGAACAGGGTTTCACTGTGTAGCCCTGGCTTTTTAGGCTTGGTTTGTAGACCAGACTGACCTTGAAATTCCCAGGATCCACCCCCCTTGTGTAGGGATTAAAGGTGTGCACTGCAGCAGTCTGGGGTCTTCTGCTTCTTAGTCTGACATGATTTTGCTTTAAAATTTAATTTTTAGAAACTATCTGCTGTGGTTTGCAAAAGCAGTCACAGGATTTTTTTTGTTTGAGTTTTAGTAATGAGGTCTGTCAACTTTAAATTCAAAAAAGATCCCTCCCGGGCAGTGGTGGTGGCACGCACTTTAATTCCAGCCAAATTGGGAGGCAGAGGCAGGTGGATTTCTGAGTTCGAGGCCAGCTGATCTACAGAGTGAGTTCCAGGACAGCCAGGGCTCACAGTGAAAACCAGTTCTCCGGGAAAAACCAAAAAAAAAAAAGAACATCCTTTTTTTTTTTTTTTTTTTTTTTTTTTAGACCCTTAAGCCATTTTTTCTTCCAAAGACTATACTGTATGCTTGTATGCTGTGCTCTGGATACGGTTAGACATTTGGCTCCTCTTCCCACTTTCAGAGCCAGGTCATCATAGAGACTAGGAAGGCAGATAGCGTTTTTTAGAGCGTGTGACAAGTCCACACATTCCGGACCTCCTGATTTCCATGTAGGTATGAGAATGGTTTCGGGGTGCTACTGTCTTATCCTTTGGAAATGGATAATAGTAGGGTGAGAATGTGATGGTGTAGTTTAATTCTAGAAGTGGAAAATATCTCATGCACTCTTTACCATGATAACAGTGGTTTGCTTTATGACCAGTAATGGGAAAAACTTATTTCTTAGGACTTTCACAGCAGTTAATTTTGAATTGTCGATTCAGAGAAAATACTAAAATATAAAGAGTATAGTGACTATTGAGAGACAAAACCCAAAAGCTGTGTGGGAAATACTTTACCAGAAATACGTGCACATGGGTGGGAGAGAGGCTCAGGTAAGGAACATTACTACACACAGTCATTTCTCAGCACCCCCCTGGTGCCTCACAACCATCCACAATCCATTTCCAAGGGAGTCAACATTATTTTCTGGCTTTCTCGGTACCAGGCACATACATGGTGCACAGAAATACATACAGACAAAAACCCATACATAAATCCTTATTAAAATTTATATTTTCTCAAAGAGAAAAGAAGCAATTTGTGGTAGTTTTACAGCGTTATCCAAGCCCTGAGGAATCTGAGGCAGAAGGGTCCCCTGTGAATTTGAGGCCAGCCTGGGTACAGAAGTGAGACCCCTGCTCAAACAAGAAGTGAAAGGAAGAAAATAAATCTGCTGCAGAAGTAGCTCCTTTTCTCTGCTCACCTTCCACACCGTGCGTTGTGCTGTGCTCCTCACTGCTCCTCGGGGTGCTTTCTCAGACTCAGTGCTGGGGCTTTCTGGGCTTTTGGTTTTTTTTTGGGGGTGGTGTTTTTTTTTTTTTTGCGGTATTTATGCTTCCTTGTGTGGCCTGCTTCCAGTAGTTTGGGCAGTTGTCTCTGCAGAGAAAATATTTATTATTATTATTATCATTTTATGAAACAGCATTGGTTTCTGTGAGGAGAGAAATACAGAGAGCGGGTAAGGATGGGCCCTATGGTAAATTGTTAGGGGAATGAAAGGGCTGTTGAAAAATTGGAGGAGGTGCCTGGGCACTTGGTTTGGATCATAATCATACTTTGTCTTCTACCACTGCCTTTTTGTTCAAGACACTGAAAGGGGCTAAAACAAAACTCTGGGCCCGAATAATAGTATTCTTTGCTCTTTTGCTGGAGGTGGCAATAAGGCCCTGGAGAGGGTGGGAGAATTTATAACAGCAATAAAGAAATAAGATATGTTCCCTAGTTCTAGTTAGGGCTTTGCTCCAGAGGTCAGTTCTGGTGAAAATGGTAGAATTAGTTGAAGTGATGTTTGCTACTATGTAAAATGAGCAGACGTGGTTAAATTCTCCTTTATACACTTTGTATGGCCACTCTGGCACACAGAGATCTCCTGCTTCTGTCCTAAGTCTGGGCTTAAGGTTTATTTTCTTTTTTTTTTTTTTTTTTATTGAAAATTTTTTATTTTTTTACATTTCAGATGTTTCTCCTTACCCCATTTCCCCCCTCCCTCCCAGGAACTCACTATCCCTTTCCCCCCTCTTCCCGCCCCCCCCGTTGGTGTACCCCCACCCCCCTCCCCTGTACCTAACCCTCCCTCCCCTGTAACCTCACCTTTCCCCCCCCTCGAGTATCCCCCCCCCCCACGACGTCCAGCCTTCTGGGTCAAAGGATCTCTTCTCCCACTTAATATAGCTCCCCTTGCCCTTTTAGCTGGAGCCTTGAGTACCCTCCCTAAGCACTCCCAGGCTGGTGGCTTTAGACCCTGGGGGCTCTGGTTGGTTGGGATTGTTGCTTTCTCATGGTGTCGCGAATCCTCTCAACTCCTTCAGCCTTCACTCTATCTTACTCCATTGGGAACTCCATGCTCAGTTTAATGGTTAGCTGTGAGCATCTGCCTCTGAGTATGTCAGACTCTTGCCCGACCTCTAGGAGGGCAGCTATATCAGGTCCTGTCAGCGTGTACATTCGCCTCACATCAACCTCTACCTTTGGTGAAATGCACATAGGTTTGGGTATCTAGGTGGAAAGTCTGTAGACTGTCCCTTCTTCAGTTTCTGTCCTGCACTGTGTCTCCTTTTTTGCACCCTTGGTATTTTGTTACTCCTTCTAAGAAGGACTGAAAGGGCTCCCCTATTTGGTCATCATTCTTCATGATTAAGGTTATTTCTTAATGGTAAGATACTCCTGGGTTCAAGTTCCATCTTTACTTACAAATTTTTTTTTTGGGTTTTTTTTGTTTTTTTTTTGTTTTTTTTTTTTTTTGAGATGGGTTTCCTTTCTGTAGCCCTCCCCAGTGTCCTAGAAACTCCCCCTGTAGACCAGGCCTTGACTCACTGAGCTCTACCTGTTTCTACGTCTCCTGAGTGCTGATATCAATGATGACCAAACCCCTGCCTGGCTCTGCTTTTTTTTTTTTTGGTTTTTCGAGACAGGGTTTCTCTGTGTAGCCAGGCTGTCCCGGAACTCACTTGGTTTGACCAGGTGGCTCGAACTCAGAAATCCACCTGGGCCCCCCAAGTGCTGGATTTAAAGGCCGTAGCTCTGCTTATATAATTAAATAGGGCTTGAACAAATATGTATCTGAGTGACCAAAGATTTGGATTTTTTTCCAAAAGCTTGATTCTTCTTCTATTGATTTGTTTGTGAAATGAGATTCAGAATCTTGACTGGTATTCATTTTGTGAAAAACAAATGCTTTACAGAGTCTGTAGAAACATGTCTGTTTACTACGTGGGATTCTTGTTCCTAGGGCAGTGCTGAGTAGCTTCTGTGTTTAATTGTGGGTTCTTAGCAGCATGTTATTGATATTTTACCTGCTTTTTGCACGCTTTAATTCAGTCCCTTCCTTCCCATTGTAAAAACCACTATTCCTCTCCTCAAAAGAAAGTAAAGAGATGGCAGTTGACCTCCCGTCAAGTATGTTTCTTTATGAAATTACATTCCAGGGAAGCTGGGGTGGGTGGGGTTTATCAACTGAATAGTCTTGTAAGACACATAAAAAGATTCGTTTTAAAGAAAATGGTAAGTTCTATGAACTGTTAAATGGGCCTTGTTTTTATTTTATTGACTTTCCCAGGGGCTTTCTAATTTATTTTTTTTTTCTTCTTCCCAAAAACCAGGCTGGTACCTATTCAAGATGTCCAGTAAAAGGCCAACACAAGTGGGCGACAGATTTAGCTAATGGTAAGAGACTGAAAACAGGTGGAACTCTCTTTACTTTTAGGCTGAGGCCTCCCGCCTTCTGAGAGTGGAGATGTGAATTTTAGTGGGACAAAGGAGCTCTGTGTGTTGTTTCAGTAGGGGAAAGTTTACAGGAATCCTCTTGGATTTTATGTGATTGTTTTCAGAAAATCAATACAGAGAATATTTCTTTCTTTTTAATTTTTTTTTCTATGTTTGTGGTTCTTTTGCCTTCATTTTATTTTCTGTGTACCACTTTCGTGCCTGGTGCTTGCAAGGGCCCAGACTAGGCATTAGTTCCTTGAACTGACATCTTTCGAGCCAACGTGTGGGTGCTGGGATGAATTTGGGTCCTTTGAAAGGCACCCATGTTCTTAACTGTATCCCAGAGATTTCATTTCTTTTTTTTTTTTTTTTTTTTTTTTTTTGGTTTTTCGAGGACAGGGTTTCTCTGTGTAGTCCTGGGTGTCCTGGAGCTCACTCTGTAGACCAGGCTGGCCCCTTTAACTCAGAAATCCCCCTCCTCTGCCTCCCAAGTGCTGGGATTAAAGGCGTGCGCCCACCACCCGCCTAGCCAGAGATACATTTCTAAAAGGTCAAGTGGTTTGGATTTTTGAAAGTCCCGTTAAAAGACAGGCTGACTTATGAAATACTACTAAGAAGAAAAGTAAAAGGGGGGAGGGAGTTGAGGGAAGTTGAGGTTCCTCTGTTAATTGAAAGGCTGTTTTTGTTTGTATAGTTTCAGAGAATGATAAGAAATTTAAGTTAACTGGTCTGAGTGTGACTCAAAGAGTGCATGAGACCTTTGGGTTAGTCTCCAGTGCAAAAAGGCAGACAGGCACGAGGAAAGGGGTTAAACCCAAATTATCTAGAATCAGGTCTCCTTCCATCCTCTACACTGGGCTTAGTTAAAAGGGACAGGATTCTAAAGAAATTTTACAGGTTGTGTAGTGTGTGAATGAAATGATACATGTACATACACACACTCATATTCTGAGGATCCTTGGACATGAACAGGCAACTACTCTGCTACAGCTCTGTATTTCTAGCTCACACATATTATTTTTGAACTGCAGCTTGTCTGTTAGCTACATTGGGGATGGCAAACTAGTTTTGAAACCCAAACCTACCTGCCCACTTGGTTTTGTAAAACGTTCTATTGGGGTACTTGCTGCTCAAGCTTGGGGCTGGAGGTTAGATTACAGGTGGCATGATGGCCCACATGTGATTTATAGTCTCAGAAAGTGGAGACAGGAGAGAATCTAAGTAAGCAAGCTTGTAGATTAACTGTATCAACAAGTTCTGGGTTCATTTGAGAGACTACTTCAGGAAGGTGGAAAGTGATTAAGAAGACTCCTGATGCCAACTTAGACCTCTTCACACGTTTGTGACTCTGGCATATACTCAAATGTACACACCATGCATGTGTATGTGGAAAAAAGGTCCAATAAACAGAATCATACCCATTTATATACTATCTTTGAGTAACTTTTGTGCAAGTGAGATTCAGTAGTTAAAACAGTGCTAAAATATTTTTCTGTACTTAAAATTCTTAGCCCTGGGCTTGTACAGAAAAAAAATTTGCCAGATTTTAATCTAGATCTTGGTCAGTGACTCCTGGTCCCTTCTTTTCAGTTTGTGGTACACTCTGTCCCTTATATTATTGTGCTACTATCTTCAAAGTCTGCATTGTTAGTCACAACTTTTAAAATTTTATATTATACTTATATAGTCAGTGTTTCTGTGTGCTGTGGTACTTTAGTATAATTAGATTTTTTCTTCTGTCAGATTCGTGTTGTCAGGCTTGGTGACAAGTTCCTGTACCTGCTGGGCCATCTTGCTGGCCCTTGTTGATCAGAATTTTAACAGTAAATTCTAGGAGTTTAGGGGTTTTTATTTTGTTTGCATCTTGGACTCTGTTACATGTTGTGCCAGGCCATGTAATCCAGAACCTTGTACACAGTAAAGGTGCTCTATTGTGAGCTGTACCCTCAGCCCTGGATGTGCATTTTTATCCCCTTACCACCCGAAGCTTAGGCCCAATTGCATTAAACATCATCTATTATACTTTCTCAGCATATCTCCTTTTTACGTTCAGATTTCTGTGGGTCCTCCACACACGTACTTTTCTTCTACGTTCTAGCCCAGTTTTCATATATTACGATCTTTTTTTTTTTGTTTTGTTTTGTTTTCGGGACAGGGTTTCTCTTTATAGCCCTGGCTGTCCTGGAACTCACTCTGTAGACCAGGCTGGCCTGAACTCAGAAATCCGCCTGTTCTCTGCCTCCAAGTGCTGGGATTAAAGGCCGTGCGCCACCACTCGCCCGGCAACTATTACGATCTTGGTGGGGCTTTTGTGTTGTTTCTGCCTTCTCTGGTTACTTCAGACAAAAACAATTCTGTTTTCTGTATTGGGCTTTGCCTCAGAGTTCACTGAAAAGAGGTGTTATTTCTTCAACGGACTTCACAAATGTATGTTGCATATCCAGACAACAGACAGTTGAGGTGCTCTAGCTTTGGATCATTAAACATTAGACCTAGATCCAAGTAGCTTATACTAAAGTGACACATTGGTTTGCCTTCCTCTGATGACTTTCATGACATGGTCAGTGCTTCCTGACATGGGAAGTGGCAGAGGCCAGTGTGCTCTCTTGTCATTTATTTACCGTCTTTCAAACAAAGGGATGGCATGGCAGTCCTCGCTGAGGAAATTTTTCTTCTGAGATTTTTTTCTGTACTGTTGAGTCTTTTTTCTATGCCTATCCTAGCTCTGAATAACAATGTGGAGGCTTAGCTTTATTTACAGTGCTTGTGACCTTAAGCTAGACTTGCTCCCCAATTAGCTCTTAACTTATAGTAACCCATTTATACTATATCTTAAGTTCTGCCACGTGGCTGGTCTTGGTGGCGAATCTCCTCTGCCTCTCTTTCCCCGAGTTTCTCTCCAGGAGAGTGTCCTACCTATTCTCTGTGCCTTTATTAACAGACCGTGCCTTTAACACTGGACAAGAGATTATCCCTACATTGTTCAATTGAGATAAGTCTTGATCAAACAGAACATGGCCCATACCCAGGTGTGGTGCTCTGTGTATACCTGTGATCCCAGCACTCAGGATGTAAACAAGAAAGAGTGCCACAAATGGAGGGAGGTCAGCCTGGTCTACATGAGGAGTTCTAGGCTAACCAGGGCTATATTGGAGACCCTGTCTCAAACAGGCCAGAATCTAAGACAGATGCGTCAGACATACATTTTTTTAAAGACATATTGTAAAAATTTATTCTTTTCACAATTTCTATTCACGCATGCATAAAAATCTATCTTGATCATATCCACCCCTATTTTCCCATTTCCTCTGACCCTCTCACATGTCTTCTCAACCTTCATATTGTCATTGTCTTTTTTTTAATAACACACTAGATTTAGCTTGTGATTCTAACAGTCACATGGATGTGGGACCATCCACAGGAGCGGGGGCAATCTACCAGTTGCTGTACCTGAAGAAAAGGTGACTCCCTTTCTCCAGCAGCCATCATTTGCCAATAGTTGTTCAATATAGGGCCTCTAAAGCACTCCTCTGGGATCCTAACTGCCTTGATCTTGTGCAGGTAACCACGCTGCTGTGACTTCATGAGTTCCAATGGATGTCTTGTCCAAAAGAAAAACAGTTCTCAGTAGTCCTCCCATTCTCCAGCTCTTGTATGCTTGCTGCCCCTTTGTGATAGTCTCTGAGCTTGGTAGGGAGCTTATATAAATGTTCAATTTATGATTAAACACTGAATAGTCGTTTATTCTTAGTGTCTTGACCAAATTTAAGTCTGTGTTAACCACAGCTCACTGGAAAAAGAAGAAAACATATATTTATGAATGTAAACATAGTTTTTTTTTTTTTAGAAGGCAGTTTGACATGTCTACTTTCAGTGAAACAACAGTAGGTTTTCCCCCCGGCTATGGACCTTTTGACTAGGTTTATTAGGTGTAATTCCTCCTATGCAGAATTCCCTTCTGAGCAGCCTCAGGCAGCATTGGTTATTCCTGTGCCGATATTTTACCAGTGGGTTGTGACCAGTATTGTAGCATCCATGTTCCAGCGTTGCATGAAAGTAGTAGTGAAATGCTTTGTCTTTATCTGGCTTAGAGTTCACTATATGTAGACCAGGGTAGCCTCAAACTCCTACAGATCACCTGCCTTTGCCTCCCAAGTGCTGGGATTAAAGGTGTGCCACCATGCACTGGCCATTGGTATGTTTTTAAATTTGGGGAAGGGAGATTACTATATGTATTATGGGTGTTTTGCCTGCATGTACGGTTGTGCACCATGTGCCTGCACAAGGTAGTCCCTCTGGGACTGAGATGCAGATGTATGTGTAAATGCTGGGAGTCAAAACCCAGGTTCTCTGGACAGCAGTTAGTGTCTTAGCCATGAGCCATCTTAAGCCCATTGGTGTTTCTTCTCACCAAGCACCAACTCTTCTGTTGGCACTGTGAAAACAACCAGCAAGGAGGGAATAGCCAAGCTAATTCCAACTTAATTTTTCTGTCCTATAAAGAAACTGTATGGTTTATAGCAGTGTTATTGGGGTCATCATCCCTTGACTGTAACCTCTAGGGAAGTATACCATGATCAGCATTGAGATTTTCATTAATAACTTGTGACTATGAGAAGCTTTTTTTACCTCACCAAGCTGGGCATCTCTGTTCGAAATATTTTATTTTAATTAGCTTACAAAATAGTTTCTATAAGGCTACTCATGTATTCTTAGTGTTAGTTAACACATCATCCTTCCCCTTCCTCGCCCAGGCCCCGTCCTTAACTCTAAGGCTCAGTACTATCACCTCTGCTCTCATAGCACGTTTTGCCTCTGCCCCTCTTAGGGACCTCTCTTTTCACACTTACAAACCCTTTCTAGCTTCCTGACCACTATTGATACTCCAAACTAAACACCTTAGATCTAAATTTGGAAGCTAGGTTCTACTCAAGAGAGTACATGCAATGCTTTCTTTCCGGGCCTAAGTTCCCTCACAGACACACTTCTCAGATAAGTTAGGATTCCAGTGCTAGCATCTTTTTTAGTTTTGGGTTTGTGAGACTTGGTTTTGTGTGTTGTGTGTGTGTGTGTGTGTATGGTGTGTTTGTAGACCTGACTATCCTTAAACTTGGGGTAATCTTCCTGTCTCTGCCTTCTGAGTTTGGGAATTAGCAGTGTGTATCTCCATCCTGTGCAGCTTTGATTTTAATCTTTTATCTAAAACAAAGAAACCAAGATTTCACTCAGAAGTCCCTCCATTCTCCTATTTTTGAGACACAATAGCCCAGGCTGGCCTTAAAGTTGCTGGAGTGACTTTGAATCGTGGCTCCTCCTGCATCTATCAACCAAACACTTGGATTATAGGCATGAGTCAGCATGCTGGAAAGTAAACACAGTTACTAAAATTTGTTTCTTGGTTTTAAGTGTAGTTTTTTTTAGACCAAGGTGGAAATCTTTGTGATCACTGTCCTAATTGTTTTTCCTTATTTCTCTCCGCATCTGTCCACTAATGTTCAGGAAGCCTGTCTAGCAGTCCAGAAGAGATGTCTGCGGCTGAAGACGGAGGGAAACATCCTCAGGGATTGAAAGTAGAGGCATCAGACTGAGTCTGAGCTTGACTGGGATGATGGTGGCCCCAACCGCACCAGCACAGAAAGCCGAGGCACAGACACAGAAAGCTCAGGTGAAGAAAAGGACTCTGACAGCATGGAGGACACAGGCCATTATTCCATTAACGATGAAAACCGAGTTCATGACCACTCAGACGAAGACGAGGAAGAACAACCTCGGCACCGTGTACAGCGCAAACGGGCCAGCCGCGACCTGGACTCCTCAGATGATGAGCGAGCCCTGGAAGACTGGGTATCTTCGGAGACAACAGCTTTACCCGACCTCGCTGGCAAGCTCTTCTGCCCTTCGGGAGCGGGAACTGGGTTCAAGTGCGCGCTTTGTGTATGAAGCTTGTGGAGCAAGAGTCTTTGTGCAGCGTTTCCGTCTGCAGCATGGGCTTGAGGGCCATATGGTTGTGTCAATACTTGCACTTTAACCAGCGTGGCACCTGGCTAGCCAGTGGCAGTGATTGACCTGAAGGTGGTAGTGTGGGATTGGGTACGGCGGCAGCCAATACTGGACTTTGAGAGTGGCCACAAAAGTAATGTCTTCCAGGTAAGGCATAGTAGACATAATAGCAACTGAGAAAATCAAGCATGCAGGAGACAGTTGCCTAGAGCAGAAGATAGTTGTGATTGGAATGATATATACAGGACTTGATCCAGCTTTGACTCCATAGTAATATACTCAGAGACCATGGCAGCCTTTGTTTCCTTGCATGTAAGGACTTTTAAGTTGAATATGGATAGGAGTCTTGAAACTCAGAAAGCTGTGGACCTTACAAGGCAGTGTGGTAGAGAGCACAGGTTCCTGAAAACTGCTCAGTTTGCAGATCCTGGCTCTCTATGAGTTTGGGTAATTTTGTGCTCTGAGTTTGTGCATCTATAAAATAGGGCTTGTAACACATCTTGTCAGCATGTGCATGGATTGGGAGTGTAGCTCAGCACATGCCTAGGCTCTTGTGTTCTTTCCCAGTACTGTAAGAGAAAAAGAAAACAAAGCTAAGCACGTATTTATTGCTGGCATTTAATTACATTTGATAAGATTTGGCTAATAATGATTACTCTATGGAGTTACTATACCTCAGTCCCATATCCCCTACTGATAACTAACTGCCCATCCATAAAAATGGTCTTTTTTCCTTTTGTGGCAAATTTAGATTTTTTTGGGTTTAGACAAGTTTTGTCCTTGTTTATTTCTTGCTTTTCTCCCCTGTAATGCATAACTGTAGTTTACCATTCAACGGGTAGTTAAAATAAAACGTGGTGGTCATCCTTCTAGAAACTTATCGGGAAAATGCACTTTTGTTTTAAAAAGTGATTTTCCTTTTACTGGCAAAGAGTGTGGGCCTTAAGTACCCCTTTACAAAAGAGCAGGAAAGGCAGGCACTTTCCAAAGTTGTAAAAACAGGAAAAAAGGTGAAAAAGGGGGTTGTCCAACATTTCTCTTTTTTTCATTTCTAATTTTTTTTGTGTTTTTTCTCTTTAAACCCCTTAATATTTCCAGGCCAAAAGTTCCTTCCTAACGGGGGGGGACTCCCACCCTGGCTATGTGTGCCCGGGAGGGGGGCAGGTCCAAAGGTCGCAAAAGCTGTCTGCTCCCAAAAATGCTGCAAGAACCCCAAAGGGGCGTGGGGCCCAGAAACAAGGGGGAAACCCCACAAGGTAAAGAGTTTTTGGGTTTCCAAATGGTAAACCCCCCAGGTCCTCGGGATCCCGGGCCAGTGCTTTCCCTTCTCCTGTCGGCCCCTTATATTGTTTTTTCCCCCTGCCAAAAACTTTCAGTACTAGAAGTACTTACTCTAAGAATTTGTTGAAAAGGAAGCAAAAACAGCTCCCCCAAAAAATTTCCCCGGGAAAACCAAACATTTAAGAGACCCTCAGCCCCTTTTGGTTTTTAAATAGTACTTGGTTAAAATTATCCCTACCCCTTTGGCGGGGTATGCCCCTTAAAACCCTGTAATCCAAGTATTTGGGGAAGTTGAGACAGGATTTTCTATGAATCAGAGCTTAGCCTGGGTTATGGAGTGAGACTACCTTAAAAACCCCCAAAAAAAAATTTAAAAACCTAGCTCCAAGCAAAAGTCATGGTTAGTTGAGAGACCCTTTTGAGTTCCTGTTTCTTTTTTAAAACCCTGAAAGTTTCATTCGTTTTGTTTTTAGATCTTTTTAAATTTGGTTCCTGGTACTGGAATTTAAACCCCTTGGGATGGGGGAAAACCCCTTTTTTTTCCTGCTCCAACAAAAAAAACAGTAATGTTATTTGAAGCTTTATTTAGGGGTTTATGGTTTAAAAGAATAGGAAAGTCAAGAGGGCCCAGCCAGTGAACGCTAAAAGCGGGTCTAGTGCCCTGGATAGATATATAGTTTCCCAAATGCTGTGCAGGGGAAGCCTGGGAAAAAAAAAAAAAAAAAATACCCACCTCTTTGATTTTTTTTTTTTCTTCTCAAAACTTCTTTGATTTTTTTTAAAGTCAAGTTCCCACCAAACTGGGTTTAAACACATTTTTAGAGAAAAAGATACAAGAACTGAAAAAGAGAGAAACCTGTATTTTAATTTGCCTTGTATGCCTAAAGGTATGGTTTTTAAAAAGACGGGGTTTTTCTAAAGTGATGACTGCCCCTGGAACTAAACTTTGTAGACCAGGCTGGCCTTGAACTCAGAGCCCCGCCTGCCTCTAGAGTGTTTGGGAAATTAAAGGTGTATCCCCAAACTGCCCGGGTTTTGGGTTGAATTCTCAATGCTGATGTTTTTCCCCTTTGCTGTCTGTTCAATTCCTTTGGTATTTGGGTTTTAAAATTTGGGCAAATTTACCTGCCTTTTGCCCTTAAAAAAAATAAATTGAGTTTATCCCCTTCACACATTTAAGAGTGTTTTAAAAAGTTTAATATTTACCCTTCTCAAAAAATGATTTTGAAACAAAGTATGGAAGTTTGGACCATTTCACTTGCTCAGAACTTGTTTTTTTTGAGTTTATACTCCCCCTGTTGGATTAGGCTCCCCTTGAATCTACAAAGATCCTCCTGCCTAAATTTTCCCAAAAGTGCTGAGGGAAAAAAGGTGTAAGCCTACCATGCCCAGACTACAAAGGGCATTTAAATTTTTTTCCCTTCTTAAAGGTGAGTGAATAAACTAGATTCCATTTTTTCATTTTTGGGAAACCCACATCCTTTCCCCTTTCTTCCTTCGGGTTGGCCCTAGAACCGGGACCCCCCCGCACGTTCCTGTCTGCGGGTGAGGAGCTGTCGTCTTTAACCTTTGGGACCTGAGACAAAGACCGGCCAGTTCGAAATTTTTAAAACCATAAACCTTCTTTTGTTTTAAGGGTTTTTGTTTTATTTTTAAAAATTTTTAATTTCTTAACCAAAAAGGCCTAAAAAATGTTTGACTTACTTTATCTTAAATTTTGTGTGGTTTTGTGTGTGTGTGTGTAAAAAACCGGGGTGTGTACGGGGATAGATACACATGGTGCAGGATTTTTTCCCCAGAGGCGTCTGATCCCCTGGAAGCAAAGACTTGCAGGTGGTTAGGGACCCCACCCAGTGTGGATATTGAGAACCCAAACTCAGGTTCTCGGGGCAGCGGGAAAAGGTGTGCCCCCTTTACCCATGGGGGTTCATGTGTTCTTTACAGAACCCTGGATTCCTTGACTTTGAAAGTGCTTACACGCCGTTGGTGAATCAAACTCTTAGGTTTACCCCGTAGTAAAAGAGAGGGGCTTAAGGTTTTCCCAGAGCCCTTTAAACTTCCGGGTGTTGGTTTCTTGGCAGTGAAATGTTTAATCTCCCTTTTTTTTCTCAAAAAAGCTCAATTTTTTTTAAGGTAGACTTTAAAAATTTTGACCCACCCTTCTGTTCTTAAATTATTTATTTTACCATTCAGCTTACCAAAAAGAAGACATTTCTCTAAACCTGGCTTGGGAAAAATGGTCCTATATTTTTTGGGGGGTTAAATCACATACAGAAAAAATAAAGAATAAATCTTGAAAATAAGATTGATGCTCCCCAGAAAGGGTTTTTTTTTATACTATAAATCTTTTGTACATAACCCCCTTTTTTAAAACTGTGGTAATGCCCCCAAAAGAACAAAGCCCCTTTTTTTAATTTATTCTTTTTTGCATGTTTTTTTAGTTGGTTTGCGTTTAAGGGTGGCAGAATTTTTGTAGATTTAGTTTTCTCCCTTCCCCCAAATTATTTTGGGTTTGAGTTTGATATCGGGGGCACCAGGTTTCCCAAACACAAGTGCCTTTATCCACTGAGCCATCTCTCGGTTGAAGAGTACAAATTTTGGGGTGGATCCAGGCATGCTACATCAAGCCCTCAACCCAGTCATGACTGGCTAAGTCACCGGTATGAAATTTCTGAATGTCAGCACCCCTTTGGGCCTGATCTCCCTCTTTTTTTAGAAAGCCCCAAAATAAATATGACAGTGTCTTTTTTGTTTGTGTTGTTGGTTTTTAACAGCTTTTTACATCTTAAGAAGCTCAAAGGATGAAAACACATGGCCCGGGCACAACAGGGGGCTCCCTGTTACCCTTTCCCCCCAGTTCTCTAGCTATTGATAACCATTACTTTAAATATGTTGTGTGTGTGTGTGTGTGTTTTGTGTGTGCCCCTTTTTTCCTCCTAATGACTGCTTTTCAATGATCTCAAATTTTTTTTTTTTTTTTTTTAAAGATAAAGTTTCAAAATAGCCCGGGCTTTCTCAACAGTTTTTCAAGGATAAAATTTTAAATTCCTGATAAATCCTATTTTTGCCTCACATGTGCTGGGATTAAAGATGTGCCCCCCAACTCCCCCTGCCATTTGTATTTTTTTAATGGGAAGCTGTATAGATTTAAAAATCAAATCTCATGTCCAGAATATTTAAAAATGCGGGAAATGACTTTGACCATGCAAAAAAAAAATACTAAATTTAAATTTTTTTACAAAGAAATTTTTTTTTTTTTTTTTGGGTTTTTTTTTGGAGACGGGGTTTCTCTGTGAAAGGCCCTGGCTGCCCTGGAACTCGGCTCTTTTAAAAAGACCCGGGGCTGGCCTCAAAACTAAAAATTTCCGCCTGTCTCTGCCTCCCAAGTGCTGGGATCAAAGGCGGCGCCACCAACCCCCGGGCAACAAAAAAATTTTTAGGGTTGTTGCTTTTTCTTTGTTTCCATTTTCTTTAAAACCAAAAGAACAAAAGCTTAAAGCCCAAAAGTTGAAGTTTAGACCCTTTTGGGTTTTTTGAGTCTTTCCCCTTTTAAGCTTTATTAATCTTAAACAAAAATAAAAAATTTGACAAATTTGATACTTAGATCTGGGGGAAAAGGGGGAAAAAAGAAATTACTTTTTAACTTTTGGGCCTAAATTAGGGGCGGGTTTAAAAGGTAAATTCTTTTTAACCCCAAGGTTTTGAGGTTTCTTAGATTCCTCTTGGGCCATGCCATGCAGGTCTTTCAGAAGCCCCATCCCCTTTCTGTGTCACAGCAAGTCATTTTGAAGCGCTTTCCATTTTTGCACTTTGCCATCCTAATTATTCCTTTCCTTTTCCTAATTTGCCTCACAAAAAGGAGAAAAGGTTTCCTTTTTTTTTTTTTTTTTTTTTTTTTAAAAAAACAAAGCCTTTGTTTGCTTGTTTATGTGTACACATTGTGCTGAGGTATGAAACGTAAACGTAAAAGAGGCCCTTTTTGGGGGAGTTGCTCTTTCTTCCTTGGCTTGAACTAGGTTTTTTAAATCCCATGGCAGTGAGCCCACTTACCACGGAGCTTTTTGCCAGATTTCCATCTTACTTTTTAAAAGTTTGGTCCCCCTGAATTTGGGCTAAACCAAAATTGGCAAGAACTGCTGGGCAGCAGGCTTTGGAGGCCCATCCTTTTTGTCGCCTCCACAGCAACCCTAGGATTAGAGCGGGCCCCATCTTTTGCCCGCCTTAAACTTTTTTTTTTTTTCCCCCTAAAAATTTGGGGGAGATAGCGGGCTGTTCTCCCAAAAAAAAAAATTTGTTTTCAAAGCTCACTGTAGCTGCAGTTTCTTCTTCCGGGCACTCCCTGTTATCTCTAGGTGCTTGGTTAAAAAAGGGGCCAAAGTACACTCACACACATGCTGTTAGCTTACATTAACGTTTTTAAATTTTTATTTCATTATGTGTATAAAATTTTTGCCTCCATGTATGTTTTGTGTTACCACATATGTGCATTTGCCCCGGGGGACCAAAAAGGATATTAGTTTTCCCTCGGGAACTGGAGTTAGATTTATGGTGAGCCACCTTGTTTTTCCCTGGTAATAAAAAACTCAGATTCTCTGGAAAGCCAGGCTCTTCACCACTGAGCTATCTCCCCACCCCCAAGCTTACAAGGGTGTTTTTAAAAATGAAAAGCCCTTTTTTTGTTTGGGTTTTGTTTTTTGGACAGGGTTTCTCTGTGAAGCTCGGGCTGCCCGGGAAAACTCATTTTTCTGTGACCAGGCTGGCCTCAAACTCAAAATCCGTTTTCCCTCTGCCTCCCAAAGGGTGCTGGGAAAATTAAAGGGCCCATTGGCCCCAAAAACCAAAACCGCCCGGCAATGATAGACTTTTATTGCATATAATATGGTTTGTTTATTATCCCCTTTCTAGATTCTTCTTTTTAAACCCCAAAAACCCCATCTTCCTTTTCCCTTAAACAGTTTTCCCTTTAAATGTTTCTTTTTTTTTTTTCCCAAGATTTTATTTATTTTATGTTTTTTGAGTCCACTGCAGCTGTCTTCAGCCACACCAGAAGAGGGATCAGATCCGTTACAGCGGGTTGTGACCCAAACCAGTGGTTGTTGGAAATTAAACCCCAAAACCCCTTTGGAAGGGGGCAGTCAGTGCCTTAACCATTTAACCAAACTCTCCAGGCCCCTCTTTTCCTTCTCTTTTTTTTAAAAGGGATCAATCTCATGAAAACCTTTGGTTTGGCCTTTAAAAGTCCTTTAGATTAGCGGGAAGGAGGACTTCAGCTCCATTTTTTCCCCTGCTTGATTTTCCTGAGTACTGGATCACACCCTTTGGGGTCCCCCCTTATGCAGATGAGGGGGTGCTAAGGGAATTGAAGTCATGGCTGGGCTTCGCTGGGGCCCAAAAGTGCGGGGGATTATCCCCCATGCCACTGGGGGCAGCCCCCTTCTTTTTTCCTGTTGCACTTCCCTTTCTCTATCCCCTGCGGGGAAAGAAAAGCATGCGTGATGCCCTTTAGGGCCCTCTGGCTCAATTACTTCCCAAAACAAAAGACCCCCCCCACCAGCCTTTGTTTCCTTCAAACAACACAAAAACATTTTCCTTCATGTTTTCCCCCAGCCCTTTCAAAAAATGCATACTGGCATTTTTCTTTTTTTTTTTAAATTCAAAATTTAAAACAAAACAAAAAGCAACCTCCTTGTTTGGAAAACAGATTAGAATTTTAATTTCTTACTAGCCATGTCTGCATTTCCCTCTGTTGATTTTTTTTTTTTTTTTTTTCCCCTTTTCAGACTATCTTGGGAACCCTTTGGGTTTTTGTTGTTGGTGTTTGGTTTTTGTTTTTGTTTTTGAGCCCATTTTTTCAAAAAGCTCAGACTGGCCTTTGAAGTCACTATAGGCCATGCGGCCCTGAATTCAGGTAGTGAATCTTTTGAGTGCTGTATTAAAAATCTGAGCTTGCCATGCTGAGCTCCATCGGGTCTTTTGGAGAATATAATTTGTTTGTTTTTTAAAATATTTTTTTTAAGGAAACTAGGGGGTTTGACAAAAAAAAAAGGGAAAAGAAGAAAGGGGGGTTTTTATACAATTTTTGGGGAAAACCCGCCAATACCCACCAGTTTGCAGTAGGGGGAAAAGAGAATCATTTTGTAAGGGGGGGTTCAACATTTCTTTTGTATGTTTGAGACTTATATACATTGTATTTTGGGGCCAGAGGGCTCCCCCAATGTTTTTTAAAAATTGTAGGAGCCCATTAACTACTATGGGGAACTTTTTACCCTTTTGGGGAAATGTTTTTAAGGGCACCTTCCTGAGACTTTTCTTTTCCCCAAATTACAAAAACCCTTAGGAGTTTCATTTTTGTTTTTCAAAATTAATTCAATTTTTATGTGCATAATGTTTTTTTTCTGCATTTGTGTAACTGGGGCCCCCATTTTCATGAGTGGTTTTTGGGGAGGAAGCCGGAAAAGAGAAAGGGGTGCTTTGGGCCATCTTTTGAATCCGGGTTTTTCATTTTTTAAAAAAAATTACCACTTTTTTAAAAAATGATAAAATTGTCCCCAAAGTGCTAAGACATAAACCCCATATGGCCTTCCCCCTTTTTTCCTAAAAAAATTTAAAACTTTTGGGAAAACAGTTTTTTCAGAAAATTTTTTAAAAGGGTTTAATTTTTGTATTAACCCTGTGTGGATAGGGTTTAACAGAAAGATGAGGATATATATGCCTGGGGCACGTTAGCGTGCATGTGGAAGTCAGGGCCCAACTTTTGGAGTCACTCGGGCCCTTTAAAACATTTTACAGGAATGAAACTAAAATTTTTGTGAGGCTTGCATCGGGGGAGCGGGGCAAGTGTTTTTTTACCCAGTTAACCCATTTTGGGACAGTTCCTCACTAGCAATTTTTGAGACCCCCAAAGGAAAAACATCTTTTTTCAGCCCCCACTCACCAGTTTTTTCCTTCTGCCCCGCATTCCCTACCGCCAGATGCTGTATTTCAAACCTACATTTTTTTGAGTTTGTCAGTTTGAAAAAGGGGGAGGCCCCGATTAGAAAAAGGCGTTTGCTTTTTTTTCTGCGGGGTTTTGAAATTTTTGTAATGAAAGTATAATTGTAATTTTGGAAATTATTGTTTAGAATATGAAAAATTTTTTCAAAAAAACATGGGGTTACCTTTTTCAAGAGTTCGGGAAAATTTTGTGCTTTTTCAAATTTGTTTCTTTTTTATTACTAGTTTTTAAAATATTAGCAGTTTTTATTGTTTTATATTGTGTTATGAGTCTTTCCGTTGTATATGTGACATTATGGTGTGCCTGGCACCCCCCAGGGCTAGAAGAGGGCTGGGTTCCTGGAAATGGATTGGGGGTGGCTATGAGTACCTGTGGGCCCTTGGGGATTTCTAGCTGTCGGCCCAAAATTCTTTCCCCCCTTTCATTTTTAAAGAGGTTGATAAAAAAGGCTGTTGCCCGAACTTTCGGGGGTAAGCTCCAACATTCTTGAACTTCTAGTTGGGATTTTTTTTTTTCCTGAAGAAATAGATTGCTTTGAAAATTGTGTTATGGAATCTTCATAAAGCCGTGCCCTATTTAAACAGCTTTACTTTTTAAAGGTTTTTAAAAATAAGGCTGAAATTTTTTTAGCATTTCGTGCAAAAAGGAAATAGAGAAACTTGATCTTTTCTTTTATCAATTTAAAATGTTTTTGGGGTTTTTTTGTGCCCCCCCTACTGCCCTCGCAGTGGCGCCTTTTTATTTGCGGGGGTACTATGCATTTTGAGTAACTAATTCTGCGGAGCGGTCCTTTTGAACCTAGCTTCTCTGATGTTATACTCATCTACCTCTGACACTTTTTCAGTTTAGCTTATTGAAGTGTTAAATCTCTTATTTTTGGGTTTCCCAAATTTGTAAAACCATTTATACCAAATACTTCATTTGGTATAATAAACACCATTGCTTTTACTACTGGGCTAAAGGGAATTCCTACAGTTTTTCTTTCAAGAAAGAAAGAAATGAATACAGAGAAATAGCCTGTTCAACTTCAAGACTTCACATAATTATTGCTGGTTTTATTTTAGGATTGTGAAAAATCATTTAAAGGGCCCAGGTTTAGGGAGACATACTTTTTTATCTAAAGCAAAAAACAGACAAAAAAGAAAAGAAACCTAGCAAGTGGAAAGAAGAGCAGTGAGCAGGGGGAAAGGCAATGAGGGGTGATTTTCCAGCCATGAGCCTGGTGTCCATTGACGTGGGGGAACGCCATGGGGAGCGCCGTTCCCCCGTGGGGGAATCCCTAGAAAGAAGAGAGAAATAGTCAGCTGTTTTGGTTAACCCCCAATTAGCTGTCTGGTTGGTTTGTCTTGTAAACTTACTGCTGTGAGATTTGAGAGGCCTTGGTTCATAAGCCACAGTGGTAGATTGAGAGGAGCACATTGGAAGAACATCAGAGTAAGGTCAAACAGGGGTAAGAGGTCTAGGGTAAAAGTCAGATTGCCTGAAAGCTTACAGAGAGAGCTCCCGTATAGTCTTTGAGAAGGATGCTAGGGAGATGGTTTAGTTGAACAGGTACTTTCCACCCAACCCATGAGTAAGAGTTAGGGTCTAGGGTAACAAGTCAGAGATTGCCTGAAGTTTTACAGAGAGAGCTGCGTATAGTCTTTGAGAAGGAAATGCTAGGGAGATGGTTTGTTGATACAGGTACTTTCCACCCAAGCATGAGGACTTGAGTTTAGATATTAGCACTCTCATAGAATGGGGGCATTGTGGCACACACCTGTAATCATAGCACTGAATGGGTAGAGACAGGCAAATCCTTGGGGCTTGCTGTCTGAACTGGCAAGCCCCAGGTTCAGAAAAATATTTGGAAAATTTGTATTCAACTTTTTAATACCACTGTTTATACAGGGCCTGGTAAACTGTGCTGATCCTTTTATTCTTCTGTTTTTTCTTTAAAACAAAGGGTTTTACAACTTAGTGGTTAGAATGAAATGCCACGTTTTTAGAGGACCACAGTTCAATTCCCATCCCATGCGGGGAGCTTTACAGCTGCCTGTAATTCCAGCTCTAGGGATCCCCTCGGCTGAAGGAAACAGTGCCCTTGCCCCTGTAGGCACCTGCATTTTATATGCTCAAACTCACATACAGGCATACACAAGTGCATAAGTAAAGACAATTTTTTAAAAATAAAGTTTTCTGGAACAAAAGCCATGCAATCACGTAAGTATCCCTTAAAAAGCGAAGAGCAAAGGACTATTGGGTGCTAAGGACCCACCCGTGTCCGTCCCATGGACTATCATGGGCCTCGAGTATTTGGTTAACTTTCACTAATTGCTGACTTACTGAATTTGTGTGATGCTGGTGGTGGTTTGTTTCGTTTTGACAGGTTTTCACTGTAGTCCCGACTAGAGGGATCTTCCTGTCTTTGCCCCCTGAGTTCTAACATTAAAGGCATGTACTGTCATGCCTGGTGATTTACCGAACTCTTTAAATGAGTTACTGGCATTTAAGCTCTGTTGGATTTACATTTTTTTTTTTTTTTAAAGATTTATTTATTTTATGTATGTGAGTACACTGTTGCTGTCTTGTGGACACAGACCAGAAGAGGTCAGATCCCATTACAGATGGTTGTGAGCCACCATGTGGTTGCTGGGAATTGAACTCAGAACCCGGGAAGAGCAGTCAGTGCTTTAAACCCACTGACCCATCTCTCCAGCCTGGATTTACATTTTTAAAAGAGCTGTTGATTTAAACTTAAGAAGAAAAAAAATTGACAGTTGATAAACTTATGTGGGAGTAATATAACCTTTTTCCCCTGGATATTCTCTTTATGCAGAATGTTTAGATATTGCCAGGAATATATCGACTCATTTTTTAGCATCTGTGGTATAGGAAAATATATAAGGTATATGTAACTTACATTAGTATTATTCAAGTGACTAATTCTTTAAACTCAAGTCAAATAAAACACCCTGGAAAACATTTCACTATGTTGTAGTTTTTGTTAGTTTACAGAAAGTATTAAAGCAGTTGCATAATTAGTATTGGAGATAAAAGCACAATAAAGGGAGGTATGGCAGTAAGTGATGCCCAATATATGTTGCAGGAAACATGGAAGAGGCTTTTTTCTTTTTTTTAATTTTTGAACAGTGTCTTATTTTAGCTCAGGCCTTGGGCCTTGTGTCTGTGTAGTTGTTGCTGGCCGTAAATCTTACTCCTGTTTTATGTCCCCAGTGCTAAGGATTGGAAGTGTGGGCCACCGCTGTAGCTTGATCATAGTCTTGTTGCCTTTGGCTTGTTAGTTGAGTAATGGTAGATTCTTACGGAAAGCTATAGGCAGCCCTCCTAAGAAGTTTTTAACTTTTTTTTTCCGTAAAGTGTTCAGAATTAGTGAAGAGATTTAAGTGGTGAACTTGTATGACATTTTGCTTATGGATACAACATGATCAGCTTTAGCAGGAAAATCAAAAATATTACAGTAGTGTAGGCAGAATATGATGGTGGGAAGTGGGAAGAGCAGATACAACCAAAACAGCACACCCAGGGAGAGGAACTGACAAGAAGTAATTAGTTGTAAGAGACAGAAAAATACCCAAGAAGGAGTGGGAATGAACACGATAGAAAACCATTAAATAACGTATGAAATTGTCAAAGATTCATAAAAATAAGCGTCTTAATGTAAGAGAGAGATTTTACATAAAAAAGCTGATATCTGGTTGGCCATTTGGTTAAGGATGGTGTCAAATGACAGACTGAAGGGACCCGGATAGACTTAGAAAGGGTATAGTTTTGGAAGGAAAATGAGTTTGCTTTTGGCAGCCTATTATTACAGTATCTGTTAAGTAGATATAAGTCTACAGCACAGAGTAAGACACGATTTAAAGTAGATTTCCAGATGTCAGAAGATGTGGTAATTAAAGCATGATAATGGAATTTTATCTCTCCATAGTACTGAACCTGGAAGGGACTGTGTGTGTGTGTGTGTCTGTTTTGTCTGTCTGTCTCTGTCTCTCTAATAAACCTGTGGATGTTTATAAATTAGGCCAGTGGTTGATTAGCAGCAATGACGAATAGTAAAGTAGAATACTAAAAAAATACTATAATGGAAAGTTATTTAAAATAGTATATTGTTTTTCTGGACCTTTTTTTATTCACCCTTTTAACTGTAAATTGACTACAGATAACTTCAGGAGATTGGTGGTTTGGTGGTTTGTTTTTGTGGCTTATGAGAGAGAAAACTAGCCAAAAGAAATGAAAGGAAGGAGGGATAGAGCAATGGCTCAGCAGTCATGAACACTTTTTTGTTCTTCTAGAGGACCCGGGTCCAGTTTTTCTGTACCCATATGGCAGCGCATAACCATCTATTACTTAGTTTCAGGTGATCAGGTACCCTCTTCTAACCTTTGCAGCCTCCATTACAATGTGATGACAGATACATACATGCAGCCAAAACACACAACACAAATAAAAAAATTTTAAAGGCCTATTGCCTTATATAAAGCATGGCCTCTGTCCATGGTGATAAGATGCTTTGGGATAAGTAACACACACAAACACACACACACACACACACACACACACAAAATACAATGTTAGTTGCTTCAGTGAAAAAGAACTGTAAATGGAGCTTAAGAGGTAGATTTGTTCGCCCATAAAGTGCCATCTCTTAGACCTGAGTTTTGACCCCCCGAACACACTTTAAACAGTTGCAGATAGAGCTGGAGAAGGAGACACAGGAGGATCCCTGGGACTTACTTGATAGTCTAATTGGTGATCTCTAGGGCAATGAGAAACCCTGTTGGCAAAGGATGTGGGAAAAAATCTGGATGAGGTAAGAGTTTGAAAAATGGATTGAAGAGGGGAAAACCCGCTAAAAAATAAACCAAAGGCTTGATTTGGGAAAGCCTTTGCTT